>SJYX01021621.1:538238-548342 GCA_006410675.1 Oreotragus oreotragus
GGTCATGAAGATCTTTTCTGTACAGTTCTTCTGTGTATTCTTACCACCTCTTCTTAATATCTTCTGCTTCTGTTAGGTCCACACCATTTCTATCCTTTATCGAGCCCATCTTTGCATGAAATGTTCCCTTGGTATGATGAGTTTTTTGATTTTGGGTTGTTCAGGTACTGTTGCAATCAGCCTGCAGAGCAAACAATCTCCAACCTCGCCCACACAGAACAACCAACACTTACTTCTCGTTGATGCATCTCTGAATGGGATGGAACCACTTGGCTTCAAGCAGTAGGTCAAATGCAGGTGTTTTTCAGGCATTTCTCACTCAGGAATCCAGTCTAAAAAGCAGTAGCTACTGTGAGTGTGCTTTTCTTGTGGGATAAAAAATTGCTGTCAGACATCTGCCAAATGTCATAAGCCTCAGTTCAGAACTGGTACACTATCACTTTTACAGTGTTTCATCAGCCAAAGCAAGTCGAGTTGCCAAGCTCAACATCCACAGGACAGGGAAATACTGTACCCACAGCAAAGCCACACCAAAACCAGGCAAAGCCAGGCAAGGGCTGGGAGGGAGGAGCCATGGTGGGCAAACGATATCTACCACACTGACCATAAATCAAATCCAAAGTGTAGCCATGTGTGGGAACAACCATACTTCTATTTTCTTCAAACACAAATGGACCATTTAGTAATAATTCAAATATACTAATGCTTAGACTTGACCATAGGAAATTAGACTCCATTTCTATTCTTCATTCTTCTTCCTGCCCTGTATAAGTTAGTATTTGGTATTTCTAATCCAGGGGAGTTACATGTTAGGGCATTTTCCAGTTGATTCCTCAGTATGTATTTTGAATACCAACACCACAATCAGCCTTTTATGTAAGAACAGTGACACACCTTGTACATAGCATAACAAATGACCACCAACTAGTAGCTTAAGACACATGTTGGTTATGTCCATACACAGCTTAGCAGGGCCTCTGCAAGGCTGTGACCCAGGCTTGCGTTCTCCTCTGCAAGCTTGGCTGGGAAAGCATCTGCTTCCAGGGTCACTCAGGTTGTTGGCAGAACTCATGTGCTTGTAGTCATAGGACTCATGGCATCTTGCTTCTTCAAAGCTAGCAAGGAGAGCAAGACCTTAGAGCAATTTTGCTAGCAATTCTGCTAGCAAGAAAGAGCCTTATGTAACGTAATATAATCCCAGGAATGATGGCCCATTACCTTACCATATTCTATTGTTTATGCACAAGGGGTAGGGATTATACTAAGGCATAGACACCAGGATGTAGCGCTTACGGGGACCACCTTCAAGTATGTCCCTTGCAATAAGAAACCTAAAAAATATATTATTTGTGACTTACTCTAGCCCAGCTTTGCCCAGCTTTTCTCAGTGGAGAGTTCTTCTCCATCGTGTTCTAGAATTGCATTTACTTAGATGAACCCACGTTCACTGGGCAGTTCTATTTCACTTTGTATTTTAAGATCTTTTCAGGGTAGGAAACTAGCCGATGCTATTCAATCACTGAGTGTGCTGCTGCTGCTAAGTCACTTCAGTCGTGTCCGACTCTGTGTGACCCCATAGACGGCAGCCCACCAGGCTCCCCCATCCCCGGGATTCTCCAGGCAAGAATACTGGAGTGGGTTGTCATTTCCTTCTCCAATGCATGAAAGAGAAAAGTGAAAGTGAAGTCGCTCAGTCTGTCCGACTGTTAGCGACCCCATGGACTGCAGCCCACCAGGCTCCTCCGTCCATTGGATTTTCCAGGCAAGAGTACTGGGGTGGGGTGCCATTGCCTTCCCCCACTGAGTGTAGTCAGTGTTATTAACACCTGAATGGCCAAGAAATCATTCCAGCCAGAAAAGACCCAAGTACCAATTATTAGACTGTCATGATTTATGTTTGTGCCCGATGTAACAGGCATAAGTCAACTGCTTATACATGGAAACATAGCCATTGCCTGACAAGAACTACTGAGTGTGACTCATGCTGTGCCTACCCACAGCCAAAGCCGTCAGTCAATTCCAAAGGTATAAACATCAATTAAGTAAATGGTTTGGCAGCCTAAATGTTTAATAACTGGATGATGCCTGGAATTTTCACTTTTCATTCAGTCACACAGACATGGTTTCGGTAAAAGAAATAACTGAAGTTTAGGGTAGTTTTCCTTTTCCTAAGGTCATCCATCCCCAAACGTTTGCTGAATGCCTGCCATGTTCTAGGGACTTTGCTTGCTGTTGGGAATACAGAGATGGAAGACTAAAATTGTGTTTCGAAGGAAATCTATTCTTCACACCATTCCTCGTTTAACTTCACATTACCTACCCTGCAAATAAGCAGTTTTCTCAGAAGCCATCAGTACCCAGGGGCCTTCCCCACTGCTCCTTTTCAAATATTTCTTATTGTTCAGAAAACTCTAATAATTAACCAAAAATCACTTTGCTGTGGCAAAACCTCAATACCTATACATCTCACTGACTCTGAAGAGTAACTGGAATGAGATTACTCCCTCTGTTGACAGAAATTTTGTATGTATTAAAATTCTAAATGATGGAAAAATCCACATAATAAAAATTTATTACTATGATACCCATTATAATACCTCAGGATAAGAATATTTTGCAATCCTACCATATATAAAATAGATAAACAATAAAGATTTACTGTATAGCACAGGATATTGTATTCAGTATCTTGCAATCATCTTTAATGGAAAAGAATCTGAAAAAAATATATATGTAAAAATGAATCACTTTGCTATACACTGGAAACTAATACAATACTGCAAATTAACTATATGTCAATAAAAATAAAAAAGAAAGACTGCTTTGTTCTACAAACACTTGAGAGCTAAAGATCACTTGTAACAAACCAAGCAAATACTTCAATGTGTGATAAACAGGAAATGCCACATGGAGAGGGACAATCTCAGACCACTTAGCCCCTTCTTTCCCTATACTTTTTCTGTAAGTAATTTTATATATTCCCATGGCTTTTATGTACTAAATCTTCAGAGGGAAAACAGATAACTTACTTTAATAATCATTTATCATAAGCGTGGGATTGGGGGGATGGTGAAACTCTTGACAAATACCAAGGTCTCCTCTGTTCTTAAAGCCCCTTTATTCTCAAGGACTCCTTTATTCTAATGTAATGGCTCCTGAAAAACTTCCCTTTTCAAGGATACTTTTTTCAAACACAATCAATAATCTACAATCAACTTTGTAATCTCTTTGGAAACCAGAAACCTTTTTCGCTTTGGAGTTTTAAAGATAAAATGCACGGCTGGATTCCTACAGGCCAAATATTTAATTTTTTTAATTTCTGGGTTATGAATCAGATTACTAATATGGTGGTGTTTGATAGGTAATAGAAAGTCAAAATATAGTTTTTCAAATTATTAGTTTTATAATTCCAGAGATGAAATGAGTTTTAAAGCACATCTGGAAATGATATGCTGGAAATGAGCTTCAAGGCACATCAACCCAGAGCTTGGGTCTCTTAAGCAACATCTGTAACAAGTGGTTGTCAGCCCTTGTTCCAACAGCCCCAGCAACGTGCAGCTCCCTACCTTTGGACCAGAGGTCATTCTGTCTTCCCAAACCACTTTTAAAATGTTTTCCTTGTTCTGAGTCAGTTCTTCTATAGGTTTAATCCTTGATCTTAGTTATAGTCCTTTGAGTCTCATTGGACAACTATAATCCTTTCCTATAACAGTCCTCAAAATATGTGAAATCCCCTACCATATCCTCAACACTCCATTCTAAAGATGCTTTGCTCCTTGAATTATTCCTCATAGAACATATTTTTAGTTCTGTCACTGTCCTGCTATCTAATCTTTGGGTCAGATGATTTCAACCAGGATTTTGTAAGAATCACAGCCGTTCTTCTGATCATTAAGAAAAGAAAGGGTGAGCAGCTGTAGCAACTGTGCCCAGAATTAAGGATAACACTTTCTATATTATTCTGTGCCATGGACCAGGAAGAAACTAAAAATACCCAGGCAAGTATTTTGCTTTTGTGAATGTGATGAAGCACATGGTCCACAGTGGATTAAGGGTTGAGAACCATCATTTTAAATGCACCCCAGTTTATTTATTCTTTGAAAAGTGTAGCAGCTGAAATGTAATACAAAAACCCAGAAGTGGGTTAGCTAGGACAATGCAGACTGGTTCACTGAACAAAATATTTCTCCTCTTCTTACTCCTCCTTGTCTCTCAGAAGTCACCTGAAATCTTAACTCTTATGTGAAACATTAGTTCAGTTCAGTTCAGCCATTCAGTTGTATATGACTCTTTGCAACCATACAATGCAGACTGGTTCACTGAACAAAATATTTCTCCTCTTCTTACTCCTCCTTGTCTCTCAGAAGTCACCTGAAATCTTAACTCTTATGTGAAACATTAGTTCAGTTCAGTTCAGCCATTCAGTTGTATATGACTCTTTGCAACCACCATGGACTGCAGCACGTCAGACTTCCCTGTCCATCACCAACTCCCAGAGCTTGCTCAAACTCATGTCCATCGAGTCGGTGATTCCATCCAGCCACCTCATCCTCTGTCATCCCCTTCTCCTCCTGCCTTTGATCTTTCCCAGCATCAGGGTCTTTTCCAAGGAGTCAGTTATTCGCATCAGGTGGCCAAAGTATTGGAGTTTCAGCTTCAGAATCAGTCCTTCCTATGAATATTTAGGACTGATTTCTTTTAGGAATGACTGGTTTGATCTCCTTGTAGTCTAAGGGACTTTCAAGAGTTTTCTCCAACACCACAGTTCAAAAGCATCAATTCTTTAGAACTCAGCTTTTTTTATAGTCCAAATCTCACATCCATACATGACTACTGAAAAAAAATCATAGCTTTGACTAGATGGACTTATGTCAGCAAAGTAATGTCTATGCTTTTTAATATGCTGTCTAGGTTGGTTGTAGCTTCTCTTCCAAGGAGCAAGCATCTTTTAATTTTATGGCTGCAGTCACTATCTGTAGTGATTTTGGAGCCCCCCAAAATAAAGTCTGTCATTATTTCCATTGTTTCCCTGCCAGGAGCCAGCACGGAAGATCCCACCCATGACAAGGTCATGCAGGACTCGAGGGACTCCCTGGGCCATCCAACCCATGACAAGGTCATGCAGAAGAGTCCTGATAAGCAAGGCCTCAGGACTCGATGGACCCCCTAGATCTGCTCGAGCATCTACCCCCAAACCAGAATCTGTCTGTCTTACTATTTTACGTCTTTCACCAGCTCTTCTGACATTAGCAGGGGGCTGCCCCGACCACCTTTCTCTGAAAACAGTTAACTTAGGGCTCTAGTTGATAAATTTCCTGGGCATGAAAGGAGTGTTTCAAACCCCCTGTTAGCATTCTAGCTTACTTGGCAGCTTTATCCAGACTCTTGCAACATTGAGCCTATCCTTGCTGCCAAGTTCTCACATCCCTTATCCATTGTGTTCCTGGGAGTACATATAGTTAAGATATAGATATAACAAGCAGCAGCTTTAGCATTAGCAACATTAGACTTTGAGTTAATAAGTTCTTTCTTTGTTGTAACCCCCTGAATCTTTGCTCCATAAAAATGTAACTCTGTACTTTAAGGGTGACGCAGGCTAGAAATTTAAGAAGAAACACTTTAAGGGAAAATTATTGTTCTGGCTGACCAACCTTTATCAAAACGAGGTCATGGAATATCAACAGGCCTCTGGAACAGAAGATGATGTACAGAAAATAAGACTCTTACAAGAAGAAAACCTGATATTGATAAAAGTTATTACTGATGGAATGTTGAGTTGACTCTGCATTTTTCACCTTGCTGTATGTATAACTCAGGGTATAAAAGCCCTGAGAAGAATAAAGTAAATGGGCCTCACTCACTGAAGCTTGGTAACCCCGTGTCTCTTTCCTTATCTTTCTCTATCTTTCTTCATTCGCTGATATCATCCATCCTGAGGATATCCCTGGACTCTGCTGAGGCTGGACCTTGGCATTTCCCCATCTATTTGCCATGAAGTGATGGGACCAGATGCCATAATCTTCGTTTTTTGAATGTTGAGTTTCAAGCTAGCTCTTTCACTCTCCTCTTTCACTTTCATCAAGAGGCTCTTTAGTTCTTCTTCACTTTCTGCCATAAGGGTGGTATAATCTGCATATCTGGGTTATTGATATTTCTCCCGACAATCTTGATTCCAACCTGTGCTTCATCCAGCATGGCATTTTGTATGATGTACTCTGCATATAAGTTAATAACCAGGCTGACAATACACAGCCTTGACATACTTCTTTCTCAGTTTGGACCCAGTCTGTTGTTCCATGTCCAGTTTTAACTGTTGCTTCTTGACCTGCATACAGATTTCTCAGGTGGCAGGTCAGGTGGTCTGGTATTCCCATCTCTTGAAGAATTTTCCACAGTTTGTTGTGATCTACACAGTCAAAAGCTCTGGTGTAATCAGTAAAGCAGAAGTAGGTGGTTTTCTGGTATTCTCTTGCTTTTTCAACATTGGCAATTTGATCTCTGGTTCCTCTGCCTTTTGTAAATCCAGCTTGAACATGTGGAAGTTCATGGTTCACGTACTGTTGAGCCTAGCTTGGAGAATTTTGAGCATTACTTCGCTAACATGTGACATGAATGCAATTGTGTGGTAGTCTGAACATTTTTTGGCATTGCCCTTCTTTGGGATTGGAATGAAAACTGGCCTTTTCCAGTCCTGTGGTCATTGCTAAGTTTTCCAAATTTGCTGGCATACTGAGTACAGCACTTTAACAGCATCATCTTTTAGGATATGACATAGCTCAGCTGGAATTCCATCACCTCTAACTAGCTTTGTTTACAATGATAAGGCCCACCTGACTTCACATTCCAGGATGCCTAGTTCTAGGTGAGTTATTACACCATTGTGATTATCTGGTTCATGAAAATCTTTTTTGTACAGTTCTTTTGTGTATTCTTGCCACCTCTTCTTAATATCTTCTGCTTCTGTTAGGGCCATACCATTTCTGTCCTTTATTGTGCCCATCTTTGCATGCAATGTTCCCTTAGTATCTCTAATTTTTCTTGAACAGATCTCTAGTCTTTCCCATTCTGTTGTTTGCTTCTATTTTTTTGCATTGTTCACTGAGGAAGGCTTTTTTTAACCTCTCCTTGCTATTCTTTGGAACTCTGCATTCAAATGGGTATATCTTTGCTTTTCTCCTTTGCCTTTAGCTTCTCCTCTTTTAACAGGTATCTGTAAGTCCTCTTCAGACAGCCATTTTCCCTTTTTGCATTTCTTTTTCTTGGGGATGATTTTGATCACTGTCTCCTGTACAATGTCACGAACCTCCATCCATTGTTCTTGAGGCACTCTGTCTATCAGATCTAATCCCTTGAATCTATTTGTCACTTCTGCTGTATAATTGTAAGGGATTTGATTTAGGTCATACCTGGATGGTCTAGTGGTATTTCCTACTTTCTTCAATTTAAGTCTGAATTTGGCAATAAGGAGTTCATGATATGAGCCACAGTCAGCTCCCAGTCTTATTTTTGCTGACTGTATAGAGCTTCTCCATCTCTGGCTGCAGAGAATATAATCAATCTGATTTCGGTGTTGAACATATGGTGATGTCCATGTGTAGAGTCACCTCGTGTGTTGTTGGAAGAGTGTGCTTACTATGACTAGTGTGTTCTCTTGGCAAAACTCTGTTAAACTTGGCCCTGCCTCATTTTGTACTCCAAGGTCAAATTTGCCAGTTATTCCAGTTATCTCTTGACTTCCTACTTGAGTTCATGATATGAGCCACAGTCAGCTCCCAGTCTTATTTTTGCTGACTGTATAGAGCTTCTCCATCTCTGGCTGCAGAGAATATAATCAATCTGATTTCGGTGTTGAACATATGGTGATGTCCATGTGTAGAGTCACCTCGTGTGTTGTTGGAAGAGTGTGTTTACTATGACTAGTGTGTTCTCTTGGCAAAACTCTGTTAAACTTGGCCCTGCCTCATTTTGTACTCCAAGGTCAAATTTGCCAGTTATTCCAGTTATCTCTTGACTTCCTACTTTTGCATTCCAGTCCCTATTATGAAAAGGACATCTTTTTTTTTGGTGTTAGTTCTAGAAGGTCTTTTAGGTCTTCATAGAACCATTCAACTTTAGCTTCTTCAGCATTACTGGTTGGGGCATAGACTTGGATCACTGTGGTACTGAATTACTTGCCTTGGAAATGAACAGAAACCATTCTGTCATTTTTGAGAATGCACTCAAGTACTACATTTTGGACTCTTTTGTTGACTATGAGGGCTACTCCATTTCTTCTAAGGGATTCTTGCCCACAATAACAGATATAATGGTCATCTGAATTAAATTTGCCCATTCCAGTCCATTTTAATTCACTGATTCCTAAAATGTTGATGTTCGCTCTTCCCAGGTCCTGTTTGACCACTTCTAATTTACCGTGATTCGTGGACCTAACATTCCAGGTTCCTACACAATATTGTTCTTGATCGCATTGACTTTACTTCCATCACCAGTCACATCCACAACTTGGTGGTGTTTTTGCTTTGGCTCTGTCTCTTCATTCTTTCTGGAGCTATCTGTCCACTCTTCTCCAGTAGCCTATTGGGCACCTACCAACCTGAGGAGTTCATCTTTCAGTGTCATATCTTTTTGCCTTTTTATACTGTTCATGGGGCTCTCAAGGCAAGAATACTGAAGTGGTTTTCCATTCCCTTCGCAAGTGGACCTCATTTTGTCAGAACCCTCCACCATGACCCGTCGGTCTTGGGTGGCCCTACATGGCATGGCTCATAGTTTCACTGAGTTAGACAAGGCTGTGGTCCATGTGATCAGCTTGATTAGTTTTCCTGTGATTGTGGTATTCATTCTGTCTGCCCTCTGACACATAAGGATAAGAGGGTTATAGAAGCTTCCTGTTGGGAGAGACTGACTGTGGGGGAAACTGGGTCTTGTTCTGATGGGTAGGGCCGTGCTCAGTAAACCTTTAATCCAATTTTCTGTGGATGAAACCTTAACCGGCAGAGATATATTTTGAATTCCCAAAGTGCTTCCTTTGGATGCAGGACTAATCTAGACTCAAAGGTCCTCTACTTCTAGCTATGTGTCCTTGGACGGAGTTCCTGACCATTCCTCCCAACCTTTCCAGAACTCACCTTCCTAAGGACTACATGGATGTTTTTCTACTTCACCAGGCAGCTCTGAATTTCTTAACACAGTATTTGACAATGTTAACTGATTGCCTTTCTTTTAGTCTGCTCTAAACTGTGCTCAAAACACTGAAGTGCTAAGCTCCAAATACAGGGTATATCCAGAATTATGGGCCCAGGAGAGAAGATATTACTGTAAGAAATTGAAATAAGAGTCAGTTCAGTTGCTCAGTCGTGTCCGACTCTTTGCAACCTCATGAACCGCAGCATGCCAGGCCTCTCTGTCCATCACCATCTCCCGGAGTTCACTCAGACTCACATCCATCGAGTCCGTGATGCCATCCAGCCACCTCATCCTCTGTTGTCCCCTTCTCCTCCTGCCTCCAATCCTTCCCAGCATCAGAGTCTTTTCCAATGAGTCAACTCTTCGCATGAGGTGGCCAAAGTACTGGAATTTCAGTTTTAGCATCATTCCTTCCAAAGAAATCCCAGGGTTGATCTCCTTCAAAATGGACTGGTTGGATCTCCTTGCAGTCCAAGGGACTCTCAAGAGTCTTCTCCAACATCACAGTTCAAAAGGATCAATTCTTTGGCGCTCAGCCTTCTTCACAGTCCAACTCTCACATCCATACATGACCACAGGAAAAACAATAGCCTTGACTAGACAGACCTTAGTTGGCAAAGTAATGTCTCTGCTTTTGAATATACTATCTAGGGTGGTCATAACTTTTCTTCCAAGGAGTAAGTGTCTTTTAATTTCCTGGCTGAAGTCACCATCTGCAGTGATTTTGGAGCCCCAAAATATAAAGTCTGACACTGTTTCCACTGTTTACCATCTATTTCCCATGAAGTGATGGGACCAGATGCCATGATCTTAGTTTTCTGAATGTTGAGCTTTAAGCCAACTTTTTCACTTTCCTCTTTCAATTTCATCAAGAGGCTTTTTAGCTCCTCTTCACTTTCTGCCATAAGGGTGGTGTCA
>SJYX01021621.1:549330-597429 GCA_006410675.1 Oreotragus oreotragus
GCAGAAATAGATGTTTTTCTGGAACTCTCTTGCTTTTTCCATGATCCAGCGGATGTTGGCAATTTGATCTCTGGTTCCTCTGCCTTTTCTAAAACCAGCTTGAACATCAGGAAGTTCACGGTTCATGTATTGCTGAAGCCTGGCTTGGAGAATTTTGAGCATTACTTTACTAGCATGTGAGATGAGTGCAATTGTGCGGTAGTTTGAGCATTCTTTGGCATTGCCTTTCTTTGGAATTGGAATGAAAACTGACCTTTTCCAGTCCTGCGGCCACTGCTGATTTTTCCATATTTGCTGGCATATTGAGTGGAGCACTTTCACAGCGTCATCTTTCAGGATGTGAAATAGCTCAACTGGAAATCCATCACCTCCACTAGCTTTGTTCTTAGTGATGCTTTCTAAGGCCCACTTGACTTCACATTCCAAGATGTTTGGCTCTAGATCAGTGATCACATCATCGTGATTCTGGGTCGTGAAGATCTTTTTTGTACAGTTCTTCCTTGTATTCTTGCCACCTCTTCTTAATATCTTCTGCTTCTGTTAGGTCCAGACCATTTCTGTCCTTTATCGAGCCCATCTTTGCATGAAATGTTCCCTTGATATCTCTAATTTTCTTGAAGAGATCTCTAGTCTTTCCCATCTGGGGAAATCATCCTAGGATGTTACCCATGGTTATGGATAACTTGTGATGTAAGACTAAGGTGCCAACCCAAAATGTTCTCTGCAATGTGTCAATCCAAATAATAGCTATCATCAGATGACCAACAAACTTGCCACGTGCATTACCTTAAGAAATGTAATGACAAATGCTTCTAGTTTACAGTAAAATTGTCCACTAGACTGGTGCTCTAATTCTAGACAGTGCCAACTTCTATGACAGACAAGTCCTTGGATGGGAGAAGGGCAATTCATCAAGTCATCACTCAAGAATCTTCAGTTCCTCGCCACAAACCTGGGACTCATGGAGCAACCTTACCACGTGTAGCACAATCTTCTGAGTACATAAACACAAAGGAGAGTCTGCCAGCCACACTCTCCCACCGCCAATTAATACATCAACACTCCAGTTTGCACATCAATCTCTTGGGGCCTTTGTACATATGAATTGATTCCTTAGCCTAATCCCCTCTGGGAAAACGAATTGAATTCTGTTCTTGAAAAGCTGAGCTATACAATCTATGCTATCCAGACTCCCACACTGGCAGTGACTCTAAATGCCCTGCAACCCCTAACGACAATACCTATGTATTGGTGCCTCACCGACCATGTAGGAGAGGAGTAACTTGCAACCCCTTTACCCCCCACCAGACCCTCCTCTGCACTATTTACCAACTCTGCTTCCTCCAAGCAAGGAGGAGTTACTGCTCTGGTCAGATTTAATTTTTTTTTTTCTGGTCAGATTTAGACATCTGACAGGCCACTGACAAGACAGGGTGGTCCTTAGCAGTCTGACTGACCTCTTTAACCCCTTCCCCCAGTCACCTGGATCTCAGGTATGGCCTTCATCTCTCTACGTCCTCTGAGATAGGAATACAACTGGGATGACAAACCTGATCACTTTCTACTCTGTTCCCAAAGGCTCAACGGAATACTCAGTTTCAATGCTCAACTTAGTGATAAGATAGGTTTGAATGGAATAGTATATATCTTTTGACGTTAAGCACAAGTCACCTTTCTCTTTCTAACTTTTATCAGAAAACTCTAGCAAAACCCCATCCCCTTAAACCCTAAAAATTTGCCAACTGGTTTCATTTATGTTTGTCTAGTTTTCCCAAAGAGAATATAATCTCCCTGAAAATGTGGCTGATTTCTGGATTCTTCCTGTACTTTTTTTTCCCTTTCATAGTGCCCAGCACTAAATATTTGTTCACTGAGGCCATTTAACCTTCACTTCGTATAGATATATTTATTTTTATCTTAAGCCTCTGATCTTTTCTCACTAGCCCAAATCAGTCATCATAGTTGGGTTCTTGGTGCCAATGCAATTATAACACAAATTCAACTTGAACTGGAATTGTGGGACAGAACTAATTACAAGGTGATCCTTGAGTGACCCAAAGTATAGTTATANTATAGATATATTTATTTTTATCTTAAGCCTCTGATCTTTTCTCACTAGCCCAAATCAGTCATCATAGTTGGGTTCTTGGTGCCAATGCAATTATAACACAAATTCAACTTGAACTGGAATTGTGGGACAGAACTAATTACAAGGTGATCCTTGAGTGACCCAAAGTATAGTTATACTGAGTTCCTAACAAAAATTAACAAAAAAATTTTAAATTCTTACAGAAAAGGCACAGCTCCCCTAAAATTCATTTGAACATTCTAATTTGAAAAACATTGATGACTACACAGAATAAATCAGAGATGATGAATAGATGACAATAACGGATAAAGAAATATCAGATATCCACACCCTCAAAATACACACATTACTTGAACTTCAAGGACCAAAGTGAATTAACAATCATGAGGAAGAAAGAGACAGCCAGTTTAGGGAGAGAACTACCTGGGGCAATGAAGGGCACCCAGGGAGGAAGGGGCTGTGGTATGAACTGGGACTTAGGAATTGACATATACACACTATTGATACTACGCATAGCATAGGCAACCCATGAGAACCTACTGTACAGCTCAGGGAACACTACTCAGTGCTCTGTGGTGACCTGAATGAGAAGGAAATCCAAAAAAGCGAGGACATGTGCAAATGTATAGCTGATTCACTTTGCTGTTCAGTAGAAACAAACACACCATTGTAAAGCAATTATACTCCAATGAAAATTAATAAAAACTAAAAAGGATATTGATAAACACAAAAAGCTATGACAAATCTAGACAGCGTATTGAAAAGTAGAGACATGACTTTGCTGACAAAGGTCCATCTAGTCAAAGCTATGGATTTCCCAGTAGCCATGTATGGATGTGAAAGTTGGACCATAAAGAAGGCTGAATGTCAAAGAGTTGATGCTTTTGAACTGTGGTGCTGGAGAAGACTCTTGAGAGTCCCCTGGACTACAAGGAGATCAAACCAGTCAATCCTTAAGGAAACCAGTCTTAAATATTCATTGGAAGAACTGATGCTGAAGCTGAAGTGCCAATACTTTGGCCACCTGATGCAAAGATCCGAGTCATTAGAAATGACCCTGATGATGGGAAAGATTAAAGGCAGGAGAAGGGGATGACAGAGGCAAGATGTTTGGATGGCATCACCGACTCAATGGACATGAGCTTGAGCAAGCTCTGGAAGATGGTGAAGGACAGGGAAGCCTGGTGTGCTGCAGTCCATGGGGTTGAAAAGAGTCGGACACAACTTAGCAACAAACAACAAACCAAAAAAAAAAAAAAAAAAAAACAAAGGAGACCCAAGTCAGACCTCCTGCCATGGTTTCCTGAAGCTTCCCAGTTCTTGCCTGGGTCACGAGCCTGACACAGCTGGGTGTGTGGTCAGGGAGCAGGCTCTGCAATGGCACGGCTCATATTCCAGTCCCAGTTCCACATCAGCAGCTGTGGCTTGGGAAATTTGCTGGACTTCTTCAGCCTCCCTCTCCCCATCTGTAGTACTGGGATTACAATGGCTTACTTATGTACATGACACACAGCATGCAGCTAATTATCCTGGGGCCTTGACTCTTACTAACTTTCCAGAGCCATTCTTCAGACCTCCCTGTCAACAGAGAAGAGGATTCCTCCTCCGGCTTAGGCTAACCCTTCCATCTTGGCCTGGGACTCCACCATCCTTCCCCCACTTTGGAGAGGCACTTGGCTGGTTATCTCTTCCTTGTCTGCTACACACATCCACTTAGCATCCCAGTGCCCTCTTTCACCTTAAAATCTCCACCAACACGATATCCCTCTGCAAATACTTTCCTACATCTATCTTGTTCTTCAGAGAAACTAACAGAAAAAGTGGTAGGGTAATTTTTTTCAAAGGCCAATTCATAACAGGGTTATAAACTCTACACCTATCCTCTGTTCATTTCTCCACTCTGGCAGCCTAGAGACTGACCCACACTCCACTGAAATTGCTCTCCACAGGCTGACAGTGCTTCCCAGATGCCAGATCCAATGGACATGTGTCACTGACAGTTATGTACTGGACAGCAACATTAGATTATACTGAGCCCTCTCTCCTGATGTTCTGTTCCCTAGAGTTTCATGATACTCCAGTCTCCTTATTTTCTTCCCACCTCCTTAATCACTTTTTCTCTACTTGTCCCCTAAACACTGATATTTTTCAGGGCTCAAAATCTGACTTTCTTCTCATCTGTCTGCTTGCATGCCAATTTCATTTCCTTCCTAGATGAGTTTATGATCCAGAATTTACAGCTCCAGCCGTAGTTTCTCTCTTATATTCCAGTTTGCTACTTCTCAGCCAAATGCCTGTGTATCTTCATTTGAATGTCCTACAAACATCTGAAATTCCACGTACGTGAAACTAAACACCTAAATTTCCTTCCGAAATCTGCTACTACTCTTGTCTTCCCTATGCCCATATCTGACAAATCAAAAATGCACTTCTGCATTTGGAAATGTGAGTTTTTTAAACCTCAAGCACACACATGTATATACACACATCAAAATTTTAGCACGATTACTCCAAAGTGTTTGAAGTGTTTTTAAAGGGCCTAGAAAAGGAAGGAATCCTATCCCCCTCTTCCTCTACCTGAAAGCAGACTCAGTTCCTTTTCAATGAGATTTACCTTTTTATCTTTAACACTCATCCCCAGATATCATCTCCTCCAAGAAGGCTTCCCTGAGCCCCTGAGAGCACCATACACAGCTCTCCTCCATGACCCCCTATTTCAACCATTGCAGTGTTGAATATCTTAGTAACTTACTATCATCACCACCAGTTAACAGAGCTTTCTCCCTCACCAGTATCTGAGCTACTGTTTTATTAATATTTGTCTTTGTAATCATAGTGCCTGACATAAACAAGTGCTCAATGACATTGGCAGAATGATTGCATGGCAAATACTAAAAAGCTGGATGAGGCAGGAGAGTCCACGATTGAAATTAGAGGCTGAGCATTTCACTTCTGATTCCGTGACTCACTGTGTGACCTTGGCAAGTCCTCTTACCTCAAGCCTGGGTTTTTACGTCTTTTAAGGAAACTGGAGCAACAACAGTATCACCTTCTTCACAGGGTTACTGAGACAATTAAATGAGATGAAGTCCATAACGTTTCTTAGCAGGTTCTGTACTATTTTGGGGAATCTATTGGGTCGGTGAATAGAAGGCAACAGAGCAGGGGAGGTGAGAAGACAGAGGAAATTTACAAAGTTCTACTCATGTGATATAAACTCCAGTTCCCTATCTCCTCCATTTTGAAAATGAAAACTATGTCAGGATAACAAAGATAATCCAAAGGATCGTTGGCTAACAATATGATCAGGGATTAATGGGGTTTAGGTGGGAGGAGGCACTGAATAGATACTCGTGCCTTTGTGGTGCTTGAGCTTTCTCAGGAGGTGAGGAGAAGGGCCAAAGACCTGGAGCACTAGAATATGTTTTCTCCCTGAAAAAGATCATAGTGTTATACCTAACCCAAATGGAATTAAAATGGTTAAAGTCACAAAGCAGCTCAGCATTCATTAGGGATTCTGGCACAGGCGATGCTCAAGCACTAATATTAACTATGGTTCTTAGCCTTTGGAGTTGGCGAGATGAACCCAGCTTCCTGCAGACCAAACACTTATGCTAATTGAGGAGAAACTTTCTGAAAAAAAAAAAAAAAAAAAAAAGGCAGCCAAATCTAAGAGACCTGTCAACGCCAGGGTCATCAGTGAAGTGATAACCAGCAAAGAGCTGAAATCAAAGGCTGCATCTGCCTCCCTGTGCACATTCTGTTCAGTGGGAGCCCACGGTGGTCACAGCTCCTTTAACAATATTTATAATGAAGGAACGACGTCGGAGATGTCAACCTTGATTATTCATAAAGCGTCCTCCTGCTCAGATCCACCCCGGGGCTAACAGTAAAAGTACCTGATTCCCAATTCTCAAACACAAAAGCATACAGAGCTTGAAAGAGGAGCTGACTAATAAAGTTTGCATATCCCTAAGAAAAAGAGCATACAAGGAAGAAGAAAAGGAATGGCAAGATTAAACAAAAACAGTAAGCTTGGATGGGAAATGATAAAAATTTTAAAAGGCAAGAACTTAAATCTATTTTCCTCTTTTTTTTCCTAACGTCCTTGTTCATTTACATTTCAGTATAAGCCATTCGGAGGAAACAGCTGTTTCATCTCCCGACTAGAACGCTGAGGTGCTTTGAACACTTACTGTGGGAGCATAATGTTGCTAAACTCTATTCTGGAGAGGAGTCTAGTGGCTTTAAACTGTGAGGAGAGGCAGAGAGAGGCCTTCATCTCTGGTTCTATTCGACAAGGAGGCCTCAGAGCAGAGGCTCTGAGGACTCACTGAGGTGGTCTATGTAGGGTGAAGAGTCCCAGGCCAGCTCTGGAGTTTACACCCACCTTCTCCAGCCCCCTAGAGCTCTATGACCTAGTTACTTATTCTTTCTCAGTTTCCTCATTTGTAAGATGGGAAGAATAATACCACCTCCTCCTAGGGCTGCTGAGAATATTTAATAAATGAGGAAAATAAAACCAAGCTGGGATGATGAAAATGTTAAAGCGTTAGACTCTCAATTGTCTGACTCTTTGCGACCCCATGGACTGTAGTCACCCAGACTCCTCTGTCCACAGAATTCTCCAGGAAAGAATACTGGAGTGGGTAGCCTGTCCCTTTCTCCAGGGGATCCTCCCAACCCAGGGACTGAACCTGGGTCTCCTGCATTACAGACAGATTCTTTACTGTCTGAGCCACCAGGGAAGGTGGGATGATAGTCAGCACTTAATGCTACTTTGGCTTCCCTTGTAGCTTAATCGGTAAAGAATCTGCCTGCAGTGCAGGAGACCCAGGTTCTATCCCTAGTTGGGAAGATCCCCTGGAGAAGGAAATGGCAACCCATTCCAGTATCCTTGCCTGGAAAATCTCACGGACAGAGGAGCCTGATGGGCTGCAGTCCATGGGGTCGCAAAGAGTTGGGCACAACTGAGTGACTAACACTTATTAATGCCACTTACTTGCTGTTATTATCAATCCCGAGAAATCTGGTCAAGTAGAAATTGAATTGTCTGCTTTTGGAGTTGATTTTAATAGAGCTATGGTTTGAGCTTATGGTAATTACATGTTGACTTGTCAAACACCCTAACTCTTCTCTCCTGGGCACACACTGGATCAGATTCCTGGTTCCCTGTGGTTGGGTAGGGTCGCGTGACTAGTTCTGACAAACAATTGTGAGAATACCATGTACCACTTTTAGGCCAGAGCTTTAATCGGCAGTGTAAAACCTGCTAGAACTCTCTTGCTGTTGCCATGATACCTGCAAATGTTCAAAATGATGGGCCATTCCATCAACCTGTTCCAGGGCTTATAAATCTCTTGAATTTTAGCTGATTTAATATCTTTTCTCATTTTTGGAAACCGTTAGCAAAGTGAAAGTGAAGTCGTTCAGTCGTGTCCGACTGTTTGCGACCCCGTGGACTGTAGCCCACCAGGCTCCTCTGTTCATGGGATTCTCCAGGCAAGAATACTGAAGGGGGTTGCCATTTCCTTCTCCAGGGGATCTTCCCGACTCAGGGATTGAATCCAGGTCTCCTGCATTGCAAGGCAGACACTTTAACCACTGAGCCACCAGGGAAGCCCCCTGGAAACCCTTAGTTAGTAGCTATTCAAATATTGGTTCTGCCTCGTTATCTCTATCGGATGTGACCACAAAAGACATGTATAGGGTGTTCTTGCAACAAATGTTCACAACAGTTAAAAGTGAGAAGCAGTATCAAAATTCATCAATAAGAGGATCACTAAGGTGCATTATATTCCTCCAGTGAAATATTACATAGTAGTTAAAATGTGAACCAACCATATACAAATAAATATGTATAATTCACAAAAATCTCATAAGAATAAAGTATTTTTTAATATACAAAAATGCTACATATATTTAGAGGCACATAAAAATGTAGTTAAAAGTATAAAAGTTGCACGTGTGTATGCTCAGTTGCTTCGGCTGTGTCCAACTCTTTGTGACCCTATGGACTGTAGCCCTCCAGGCTCCACTGTCCATGGGATTCTCCAAGCAAGAATACTGGAGTGGGTTGCCATGTCCTCCTCCAGGGGATCGTCCTGACCCAGGGATCAAATCCACATCACCTGCATTGTAGGCAGATTCTTTACTTACTTTTATATTGGGGAATATAAAAGTATAAAAGTATACATGAGAATTATAAATATAAAATCAGAATAGAGGTGGCTTCTGAAGGAAAAAAGTGTTACAATCAGAGGCTGAGTATTAACTCTAAATATAACATCTTATTACTTAAAAAAAGAAAAAATATGAAGTATATATCACAAAAAGATTATTATAACTCTGTATGTTTGAAATTTTTCAAAAGTTTTAAACAAACATAACTAAATGAACATATAAAGATACATGCCAAGGCATGTTCTGCTAAATAACAGAGTCGTTCCTGAACACATTTAAAAGGTACTTATTATTTTGGTCCAGTCTCTACAGAGATCCAAAACTACAATAGGTTAGACAAGTCCTAAGTTTCTCTTCTGTGATCATAGTCTAGGAGCTGGTCATCCAGGACTGGCAGCACAGTTCTGCCATCTTCAACCCCCATGTTTCCATAACAAGATAGATCGATGCTCCACCGTCTCCATCACATCTACAGAAGAGCCAATGGGAGAGCAAGAAAATGTCAAGGAGACTACACTTCACTCCTTTTAAGGTTATAACATGAAGTTGCCACACATAGGTCCTTCTCATAGAATATTTGTGAGAACTTTACTGCATGGCCACCTCTTGTAAGGGAATGTGACAAATGTACTTTCTGGCTGGGAAACCACACAACCAGCTAAACTTTGCGGTTCTATTGGGCTGGCCAAAAAGTTCATTTGNCTTTTAAGGTTATAACATGAAGTTGCCACACATAGGTCCTTCTCATAGAATATTTGTGAGAACTTTACTACATGGCCACCTCTTGTAAGGGAATGTGACAAATGTACTCTCTGGCTGGGAAACCACACAACCAGCTAAACTTTGCGGTTCTATTGGGTTGGCCAAAAAGTTCATTTGGATTCATCCGTCACATCTTATGGAAATACGCAAAAGAACTTGTTGGCCAACCCAATATTACTAAAGGAAGAATTAAAGAATGGATACAGCTGAACCACTAGCCACCTCTGCCATAGGATAGATTAGTTGGAACTATGACAGAGGTACAGCAGGAACATTTACAAAGGGGAAACTTGTCCTTCTGTCTTTATCTTGGGATCCAACCTCACAAATAGGCCCTGCTCATCTTTCATTTCCAGAGGTGCCTAGCTCTAGTCTTACTCAGCTGTCCTGCATCCCATAAGCACCTTCCAAGAGCAAGACACTCTACGAGGTGCTAGAAGTTCAAAGATGGAATNTTACAAAGGGGAAACTTGTCCTTCTGTCTTTATCTTGGGATCCAACCTCACAAATAGGCCCTGCTCATCTTTCATTTCCAGAGGTGCCTAGCTCTAGTCTTACTCAGCTGTCCTGCATCCCATAAGCACCTTCCAAGAGCAAGACACTCTACGAGGTGCTAGAAGTGCAAAGATGGAATGACATGGACCCTGCCTACACCACAGTCAGCGCTAAAATGGTAGTATTGGTTTAATCTGAGCGTTGGGGTGGATCTGTGAGCCAGCCGAAAGAGCCTCTGAAGACTTCTCTGTAAAGCCGCCCCAGGCTTCACGGAGCATGTGGTCCCGGAATGGAGGCTTGAAGTTTGCGAAGGAAGCTCTCAGGGAGATAAGGTTCTGACCGGAGAGAACAAAATATGCAANTGCTAGAAGTTCAAAGATGGAATGACATGGACCCGGCCTACACCACAGTCAGCGCTAAAATGGTAGTATCGGTTTAATCTGAGCGTTGGGGTGGATCTGTGAGCTAGCCGAAAGAGCCTCTGAAGACTTCTCTGTAAAGCTTCCCCAGGCTTCACGGAGCACGTGGTCCCGGAACGGAGGCTTGAAGTTTGCGAAGGAAGCTCTCAGGGAGATAAGGTTCTGACCGGAGAGAACAAAATATGCAAAGAGAAGGGGAAGCATAACATATACAAGAAAACAAAGATGTTCGGTGTGATGTAAATTAATAACACAGTGAGCCAAAAATGAAGGTGGTAGCTTGCGTGAGGTCAGATCGTGGGCATTCATTCACATGGAGGCATTCAGATTTCATCCTGCATACACAGAGGTAACCAGTAACAAATTCTGAACCAAGGAAGGGACGATGTTATAACAGGTGTGTTAGACCACTCTGAAAGTAATGTGGAAGATGGGTCAGGAGGGAACGAGAACTATTAACCGGAAAAAGAGGCAGGGGCTGACAGTGTGGGGGGATGGGGAAAGATGAGTTCAAATTGCACCTTGTTTGCTTTGAGGCCCCCAAAGGACAACCAGTTTGAGATGGCTGGAAAATATGGTGTTAGATACACATGAAGCTCTGGAAAGTTCTGGTTTCCACAGTCTGTTACTCCTTGAGTTTGCAGTTTCTGGGACAGATAAGACGCTTTTCAGCCTCAGCACTCATTTCTGCTCCTCATTTCACAGGCTGGTCTGCCATTTCATGGAAGCTGAAAACTCATGTCCCCAGCCAGTTCCCCTACTCCCCAGTGAACTGGCGCCCATTAAACTGTACTGCTGGTGGCACAGACTGGAAATTCAAATCTAGCTGAACATCTTCCTAACGGAGTGATGTCAGCCTGAAGGGGCACCTCTGGGGTGAGCACCCGGCTTTGCATTTGGCCCTGTCATGTTGAGCAGCTTTATCAGACAAGATGAAGGCAGACAAAGCATCATCAACCCATTTCCAATGACACCAAGACATTAGAGGCAAATTTGTGGATGTCAGGCGGACAGTTCAGAGAAAACTAAATATGCTAAAATCAACAAGATAAAATAGAATGGGGAAACATGGAAAGCTTGTCAAATTAATGAATTGCAAAAGTAAACCTGTANGCACCTCTGGGGTGAGCACCCGGCTTTGCATTTGGCCCTGTCATGTTGAGCAGCTTTATCAGACAAGATGAAGGCAGACAAAGCATCATCAACCCATTTCCAATGACACCAAGACATTAGAGGCAAATTTGTGGATGTCAGGCGGACAGTTCAGAGAAAACTAAATATGCTAAAATCAACAAGATAAAATAGAATGGGGAAACATGGAAAGCTTGTCAAATTAATGAATTGCAAAAGTAAACCTGTGAGGAAATCTGCTAAAGGTGTTTGCTACCCAGAATACTTAAGTCTTCTAAAGGATGCTGCAAAGTGTTATCCAGAGCATAGCAACCACCATTTCTCAGGGCTCAATCAGCAAAACAAACCTGAATCTATTTTCCAGGGAGATGGCTTCCACTTTAAATAAAATAGGTGACCAACAATCTCTGTTAATCACTGTTCTATTCTATAAGTATTCCCATTCACTCACTCTAGATACTCTGGACACACAGCTTCATTTCTCTATAAATATCTTTCTAGAAATGCTATTTCAGAGCTACCTGTTCATCTATGTGTGTTTACAAGTACTAATCAAGACTTGAGGCAGCTTCCAGACTGTCATCTGACCAAACTTATCCATATTAGATAGCCCCTTGACTAATATTCACAAAGCCCACCATACNCTTTTAAGGTTATAACATGAAGTTGCCACACATAGGTCCTTCTCATAGAATATTTGTGAGAACTTTACTGCATGGCCACCTCTTGTAAGGGAATGTGACAAATGTACTTTCTGGCTGGGAAACCACACAACCAGCTAAACTTTGCGGTTCTATTGGGCTGGCCAAAAAGTTCATTTGGATTCATCCATCACATCTTATGGAAATACCCAAAAGAACTTTTTGGCCAAACCAATATTACTAAAGGAAGAATTAAAGAATGGATACAGCTGAACCACTAGCCACCTCTGCCATAGGATAGATTAGTTGGAACTATGACAGAGGTACAGCAGGAACATTTACAAAGGGGAAACTTGTCCTTCTGTCTTTATCTTGGGATCCAACCTCACAAATAGGCCCTGCTCATCTTTCATTTCCAGAGGTGCCTAGCTCTAGTCTTACTCAGCTGTCCTGCATCCCATAAGCACCTTCCAAGAGCAAGACACTCTACGAGGTGCTAGAAGTTCAAAGATGGAATGACATGGACCCGGCCTACACCACAGTCAGCGCTAAAATGGTAGTATCGGTTTAATCTGAGCGTTGGGGTGGATCTGTGAGCTAGCCGAAAGAGCCTCTGAAGACTTCTCTGTAAAGCTTCCCCAGGCTTCACGGAGCACGTGGTCCCGGAACGGAGGCTTGAAGTTTGCGAAGGAAGCTCTCAGGGAGATAAGGTTCTGACCGGAGAGAACAAAATATGCAAAGAGAAGGGGAAGCATAACATATACAAGAAAACAAAGATGTTCGGTGTGATGTAAATTAATAACACAGTGAGCCAAAAACGAAGGTGGTAGCTTGCGTGAGGTCAGATCGTGGGCATTCATTCACATGGAGGCATTCAGATTTCATCCTGCATACACAGAGGTAACCAGTAACAAATTCTGAACCAAGGAAGGGACGATGTTATAACAGGTGTGTTAGACCACTCTGAAAGTAATGTGGAAGATGGGTCAGGAGGGAACGAGAACTATTAACCGGAAAAAGAGGCAGGGGCTGACAGTGTGGGGGGATGGGGAAAGATGAGTTCAAATTGCACCTTGTTTGCTTTGAGGCCCCCAAAGGACAACCAGTTTGAGATGGCTGGAAAATATGGTGTTAGATACACATGAAGCTCTGGAAAGTTCTGGTTTCCACAGTCTGTTACTCCTTGAGTTTGCAGTTTCTGGGACAGATAAGACGCTTTTCAGCCTCAGCCCTCATTTCTGCTCCTCATTTCACAGGCTGGTCTGCCATTTCATGGAAGCTGAAAACTCATGTCCCCAGCCAGTTCCCCTACTCCCCAGTGAACTGGCGCCCATTAAACTGTACTGCTGGTGGCACAGACTGGAAATTCAAATCTAGCTGAACATCTTCCTAACGGAGTGATGTCAGCCTGAAGGGGCACCTCTGGGGTGAGCACCCGGCTTTGCATTTGGCCCTGTCATGTTGAGCAGCTTTATCAGACAAGATGAAGGCAGACAAAGCATCATCAACCCATTTCCAATGACACCAAGACATTAGAGGCAAATTTGTGGATGTCAGGCGGACAGTTCAGAGAAAACTAAATATGCTAAAATCAACAAGATAAAATAGAATGGGGAAACATGGAAAGCTTGTCAAATTAATGAATTGCAAAAGTAAACCTGTAAGGAAATGCTGCTAAAGGTGTTTGCTACCCAGAATACTTAAGTCTTCTAAAGGATGCTGCAAAGTGTTATCCAGAGCATAGCAACCACCATTTCTCAGGCCTCAATCAGCAAAACAAACCTGAATCTATTTTCCAGGGAGATGGCTTCCACTTTAAATAAAATAGGTGACCAACAATCTCTGTTAATCACTGTTCTATTCTATAAGTATTCCCATTCACTCACTCTAGATACTCTGGACACACAGCTTCATTTCTCTATAAATATCTTTCTAGAAATGCTATTTCAGAGCTACCTGTTCATCTATGTGTGTTTACAAGTACTAATCAAGACTTGAGGCAGCTTCCAGACTGTCATCTGACCAAACTTATCCATATTAGATAGCCCCTTGACTAATATTCACAAAGCCCACCATACTTCTCTCTCTAACTTTCATCACCATTGTAGTTCATCATGTCAACAAGTTTCAATGTTTGTAAGCTCCATGACTGATTCATTATCTGTGTCCAGTGCCTCATGCAGAGCTGGCCCATAGTAGGCACAAAATAAATATGTATAGAAAGAGTGAATAAATAAAAGAAAAAGTAAATTACTGACACCCAACAGGATTCATAACCTGACCCTCCTATACTGTTGGTGGTAAAGTAAATTGGTACAGCTACTATGGAGAACAGTTTGGAGGTTCCTCAAGAATCTAAAACTTGAGTTGCCATATGATCCTGCAATTCCACTGTGGGGCAGGTATCTGGAGAAAACGAATTTGAAAAGATATATGCACCCCAACATCCATAGCAACACTATTTCCAACAGCCAAGACATAGAATCAACCTAAACATCTATCCATAGAAGAATGGATAAGGAAGATATGGTAGGGACTTCCCTGGAGGTCCAGTGGTTAAGACTCTGTGGTTCCACTGCAGGGGTTGTGGGTTTGATCTATGGTCAGGAAACTAAGATCCTGTAATGTGAGGTGCAGCCAAAAAATAAAACAAAATAAAAAAGATGCAGTAACTATATGCAATGGAATATTACTCAGCCATAACAAAAGAATGAAATAATGCCCTTTCCAGCAACATGGATGGACCTAGAGATTGTCATACAAGTGAAGTGAAGTCAGAAGAAAGTGAAGTCAAAGAAAGACAAATATCATATGACACCTCTTATATGCAGAATCTAAAAACATATGCAAAGGAACTTATTTATAAACAGAAATAGAGTCACAGATATAGGAAACATCTACAAAGAGGAAGGGTGGGGAGGAGCGACAAACTGGGAGTTTGAAATTGACAGATATACATTACTATATCTAAAATAACCAACAAGGACCTACTGTATAGCAGAGGTAACTCTATTCAATATCCTGTAATAATATAAATGGAAAAAGAACTTGAAAAGGACAGATACATGTACATGTATAACAATCATTTTGCTGTACATCTAAAACCAACACAACATTGTAAATCACCTGCAGTCCAATATAAAACAAAACTGAAAAATTACCATTACCAAAGGGGAAAGGGGGTGAGGAAAGATAAACAGGAGTTTGGGATTAACATACACACACTACTATATATAAAATATAGATTGCCAACAAGGACCTAGTATATAGCACAGGGGACTACACTCACTATCTTGCAGTTACCAATAATGGAGATCGATCTGAGGGACTTCTCTGGCGGTCCAGTGGCTAAGACTCTGCATTCCCAATGCAGGGGGCCTAGGTTTGATTCCCAGTCAGGCAACTAGAACCTGCATGCCTCAACTAGGACCCAATGCAGTCAATTAAATAAATACTTTTTAAAAGAACCTGAAAAAGAATAAATATATACAAACACAGATATATTCAATTTGTGGTATACCTGAAATGAATACAACACTGTAAAACAACTATACATCAATAAAAAAATTTAAATATTCATAATCTATTTTAGTAACACAAGATAATGTCAAAGTTCTTTTGTGCAACTATTTCATGATGGGAGAATAAATTCTGTTAATCACTTTTTTTTTTTTTTTTTACTAATTGTTCATCATTACTCATGTCCATATTGTCAGCTGTTTCTACTTAAACAAACTATATACCTCCAGACACCAGCAACAGAAGACTTGTCTGAGAGAGAAAAGTAGCAAAGAATATATAATATTCTCATGGGCTCGCCTGCACTATAAATTCTGCTTGTATAAAGTAGATGCTCCAGAACAGAAAGACAGTCAGTCCCTCCTTTGCTCACATTCATGTTCATTTTTTAGCTAGAAAAAAATAATTGTTAAAATTCTAAGCAAAAGCCCTTATGCATAAGGCATGAATAAAAGACTATTTGCTATACAAGAGCTGATTTGACTATGAACAGGAGAAAGGTGAAAAGACAGAGAGAGTCCAGAGGTAATTCAAAGAATGCCGACAGAATGTAAGTGAAGCTAATCGTGTCAATTCTCTTTGAACGGCTCCTGCCCTTTTTTATTACAGATTCCACGCGCAGCTGGTGACGTGGCTCTGCTCCACACTCAACTTATAGCCATCAAAAATTCTCTCTGCGGAACTTCCATGGAGGATTCCGTCTGGTGTGAGACACATTTCATTTTTACAGTGGCCTAATTAAGGTGTTTCAGTCCACATTGGTTCCATAAACTGTACCATAAAAAGCTGCTATTTACAAATTTTGCAAGCAAGCAATGGATTCCACTACCCTACAAGGAGCAAAATGTCATTTAAAAATTGTGTCATAGAAGAGCATTGGACAGGTTGTCAGCAACCCACTTCACCCATCATTCCGTAAAGACCAACCCAGATTCCTGCCTGCCTGGATGCTGGAACTTCTCCACCAGGTAGCTCAAATAGTTAATTTTTAAATGCCCAAATTTTAGCTATCCTCACCTCTATTCCAAAGACCCAAGAAGTAGTTTCAGAAGATGACCAGTTCCTCCTATAACAACAGACACAGGAAGTGAGGGAGCTATTTTTCACCCTCGAAAGGATTAGCTCATTAAATGAGAATCCAAAGCTCCAGGTAACATCTAACCTCAAGGGAGTAATCCCAGCTGCTGCCACTCCTGGTGACATAAAGTGACATTTCACAAAAAGTGTTTTACTGCTTAATGTTTTGCTTCTTTAAGCATCTGGAGGTTATGATCACCCTATAAAGTGAAAGTCAGGTCTCTCAGTCATGTCCAACTCTTTGCAACCCTATGAACTGTAGCCCACCAGACTCCTCCGTCCGTGGGATGATCACCTTATACCATAGTTTTATTTTAATTCATTTCACAGCTGGGTCATCCTCATTTTTAATATGTGGAAAAACAGACCCTTAAGTATAGGTTGCATAAACATACTTTTCATTCCAAAGACTCTCCCTCTTTTTTTCTCTCAACTTCTTTGTACCAGAAAAGGTTGCTTGCTTGTCTTGTTTTTTATCTTGTGTTATCAAGTAGAAACAGTATTCCCAAGCAGACAGGCAGCAGGTAAAGCAGGTCAGTCTTCCTCCCCTTTTTATATGGTCCACGGGCTTCTCAAGCAAGACTAGGGTGGTTTGCCATTCTCTCCTCCAGGGGACCACATTTTGTCAAAACTCTGCACTGTGATCTGTCTCCCATGGGTGGCCCTGCATGGCATGGCTCATAGCTTCATTGAATTACGCAAGCCCCTTCACCATGACAAGGCAGTGATCCATGAAGGGGAAAGACTGAAGGCAAAGGAGGAGAGGGCGGCAGAGGATGAGATGATTGACATGAGCCTGGGCAAACTCTGGGAGACAGTGAGGGACAGGGAGGCCTGCAGTCCACAGGTCGCGAAGAGCTGGACACGCTTAAGAACTGAGTAACAGCTTCTTCCCCTGTGTGAGTGCTATAAAGCAGAGGTATCTGCTTTACCATTAGGGCAGATTTGAATATCCATACCTGCTCAGGACAGAAAAAGGATACGGGTCTCATTTTTCCATAAGTACATGTCAGAATCCAAAATTAGGCAACTGTGCAACCATTCTTGTGACCACTCAAAAATAAAGCACCATTCACAACCCAAATGGGAGACTTTTTCTTTCCTAAAGAAACACATTATGTAAACATTTTAAATACCCTAACAGACATTCAGTCTGGCTTGCAGAAACTTTAGCCTACTCACTAAAACGTTGGGCTGTCATATATAAATTTCATGCTCCTTCTATGGAAATGACTATTCAGAAGGAAAAAAAAAAAAAAAAGTTGAGGGTTACATTGGCCAAATTCTTTGGTTGCCAGCTTCAAAGTTTTTCCTTCCTGTGAAAGGCATTCATGCATTTAAAGGACTCTGTCCACTGTCCCCCACCTCTTCTATTTTGTCAACAGCAACAACCTAAGAAATAAAATGTATGGAGCACCACACATTACATCCTCCAAATTCACTGCTTCAACCATCTTTCGATCACACGGTGCTTCTTACTACTGAAGATTTCAAATACTTCTTAGCTATAGCCTCCACTCCATGTCTGCACGCCCGGTCTCTAAGTCATGCCCAACTCTTTGTGACCCCCATGGACTGTAGCTCGCCAGATTCCTCTGTTCCTGGGGTTTCCCAGGCAAGAATACCAGCGTGGGTTGCCATTCCCTTCTCCGGGGAATCTTTTTCCAACCCAGGCGTTGAACCTCTGTTTTACCATTGAGCTACCTGGGAAGCCCTTCCAAACCACAGCTGTACCTAAATCAAAGATAAGGTATACTGGAATTGAGAAGAAAGTAAGAAATTTAGATTCTTTTTTCCCTCTCCAATGGCCAGGACACTTGAAGGATGTCTTTTTACATTTTTAATCCGAGTTCCCTAGAAGCAAAATGTGTAAGTATTCATAGCATAAAACAAAGGGAATCAAAAGAATAATTTCATGCCACAACTGTTATTATGAGTGATAAAATGGCTAGTTAGAAGGCAATTCACACTTTAACCACTTTTGGAAACAGATGGTTCTCAATGTGACTAATTTTCCTCAACATTTAACAGCAACATCAGAAATTAAACATGTTACAGAAAGCAATAAGGTTCGGTCCCACTCCTGTTTTTATCAGTGTTGTCTACTAGGGAAATCATACCACATTAACGTATTTACATTAACTGAGGGAGGAAACTTGAAGAAAGACAAGAATTAGCTATTCACTGCATACTCCAAAGGGAAGGCTGGCTTCTTCTTTCCCATTTTAAACCAAACACTTGCTGGTTTCCCTTTTGGCCAAGAAAGTTGATGGATCGAGTTCAGGTTTTAAAAAAAATTCCCTTAGCTAGAATCCTGATGCATTCCCAGGAGCTATAGTATATTTCCACCTCAGATGAATAAGAATATCCTATTTGTAAATGTCTTTGTCTATCAAATAGTAAGAGGGCTTGAAGCAGCAATCCCAACTCTAATTCTAGTTTTGTCTGAACCTACAGCAAACAATCAAGGAAGAAAGCAGATTTATTCATTCCTCCTGGTGACTTCCCCGGTGGCTCAGATGGTAAAGAATCTGCCTACAACGCAGGAGACGCAGGTTTGATCCCTGGGTTGGGAAGATCCCCTGGCGAAGAGAATATTCTTGCTTGGAGAATTCCATGGACAGAGGAGCCTGGTGGGCTACAGTCTATGGGGTCGCAAAGATTAGGACACAACTGAGTGATTAACACTTTCACTTTCACCGGGTGGTTTGCAAAGGAACGGTTCAAACTCCAAGCTTTGACACGCATTGGCTGTACTGACGTCCCTCAACTAGCCAACTTCAGTGCAAATTGTTTCCCCAAGCCCTCTGTGTTCATATATGACTTAGATGATGTAAGAATGTGAAGTGTTTGTAAAGGCTTCTTCTGAAATCCTTCACTCTAAAGATGTGATCACCATTAGCATCTCCTGTCCTTCCTTTTCAAGGATGCACTTAAAACAATATATGAAGAAATACAGATATGGATGTTATGTTTGAATCTCAAAAGGTCAACCTCAAAATAAGCAGGGGAACGAGGTGTCACCTACCACTCCCAACAAAGGCAGAGGGACAGCAAAAGTCCTGACACAGGACTTTTGAATGAGGGTGAGGAAGGAAACAGGGAGCCTGGTAAGCTCAAAGTATTAGGGTCCTTTAGTCTGAGAAGATGGAGAATGAAAAGAGGGATGACCAAGGATGATCAAAGCCTTTAAAGTCATTAGGAAGAGAGAAAGCATCAACGAGAGCTTGTTCACACAACTAGAATAGACTTGGGGGGACTTCCCTAGTGGTCCAGTGGTAAAGAATATGCCTTGCAATGCAGGGAACACAGGTTTGATCCCTGGTTGGGGAACTAGGATCCCACATGCTGCAGAGCAATTAAGCCCAAGCATCATGACTACTGAGCCTCCACACCACAACTAGAGAGTTTATGCACTGCAGCTAAAGATGATGTGCGGAAGATCCCACAGCTGCAACTAGACCCAACACAGCCAGATAAATAAGAGCTAGGGAAAGGCTGGGCCCTGAAGAGAGGGGCAATTTTGACATTGCAAACAGAAGCATTTAGGATAAAACAGTGCTTTCCACAGTAAATCGATGTAAACAAATAATTTCCTCCAGCCTCCTCCCTTTTTGTAATGATTAAATGAACTAGTTTCTGTAAAGCTCTAGAAGAGTATACATGCTAAGTGACCATGACTACTTATTATCAACATCATCATCATCAATTCCTTCTACCCAATTACAAGATCCTTAGAGACTGGGTTGTATCTCATTCACATTTTAATTCCCGCACAGTGCCCTGCACACAGAACATGTGTCTGCTGGCCAACATTAAACAACCAGCTCCGGGGGTAAACTGATGTGGAGTGATGACCAGTTTCATGGTATAAATACCCCCATCAGGATAAAGTTCAAGCAACCAAGATGATGTCATTGAAAATGGTATTGGGAAGAGATGCACATCATCCTTTCTTGGGGGCTGTAAAAGCTGCTCCAGTCCATGACTGGATTCATTTAGTAAATAATTATGGAACTGAAAATGGGCCAAACCCTAAATGATTTTATACGATGGCCAGCAGACAGCCAGGTACATGACTGTTAGGAGCAGAAGCATCCAGTCATCATCACCTGTACTCTCAGTAAATAATCAGGCTTTTCTCCCAACCAAGAATTGGACCTCTTCATCGCTCATATGTCACCATGGCCAAGGAATTCCACGTGTAACTTTAGCAGAAAACCTTGTCATAACAGGATATATGGGAGCTATATGTGCCCATAAACAAAAACCATGTGCTACGGTATTTACTGTCACCGATAAAATGTATACTATGGGTTAATAAACCAGGAACACCAAGTAATAAATGGAGTGAATATGAGTCACTCAAGAGAAAAAACCACAAAGCATTAGAACACTTAGTGAATTCTCAGTTAATACAATCTCTTCTTGTGAAGAAGCCTTCCTTCTACTCAGACTCAAGGCCCTGTTGTCCTTGAACGGTCCACATCAACTCCCTCTTGAATAGTCCAGTCCCACACTAGGTCCCTCCCAGGGCACGCTGCCTCAGCCACCTGGGCCCAGAAGCAGGTCACCCTGGGGGTTCTGTCTCCCTGCCTTTCACTGAGCTCTCCCTCACCTTTTCTGAAGGTGCTCAGAAAGAGAAATATACTTTGAACTGCTTTTCTGCTTAGCAAAATTAGTTTCTGATATCTCTGCCTGAAATATGTTTTCTTTTCCTCTTCTTTTAAAATGAGGCGCAGCGTAAAGATTCTGAACTTAGCAGGAGATTGCATTGGATCTCCTGCTAAGTGAATTAACTGGTGGAGAGACTTCATTGATCACTGGTTGATCAATATGTCAGTCACAGAGCTGGTGATAAGATGAGGGTAGGATGCATGGGTATTAAGACAAATATGATATGTTTTCTGACTTTAACAAACTTGCCATCCAGTAAGAGAGCTAAACATACAAAACTCTAATATTTTAATTTTACTTTAAGTAGATAATTTCAATATAATATGATACAACAGGGAAACACATGGGCAGTAGGTGCTGTAGGAAATAAAAGGAAGCCACTAAACCCAGTCTGTGAGTTGGATGGAGTCACAGGAGGCTTCCTATATAGATGAGCCTGACCCTGAGTTTTTGCTTGTTTCCTTTTTAATGCAGGATTTATCAAGGTAGCATTTATACACAGTAAAAATCATATTTTTAGGTATACAATTTTATGAATTTTAACAAATGCACATGGGTACACACCCATTAGACCGATCAACAAATGCACATAGGTACACATCCATTAGACCGATCCCCTTAAAATGTTCCCTTCAACTCTGTTATGGTCAAACTCTTTCCTCCATATTCAGCCACTGGCAATCCCTGATATGATTTCTATGCCTATAGTTCTGCCTTTTTCAGAATGTCCTCCAATAAAGGGAATCATAGAGTATGTAGCTCTTTGTGTCTAGCCTTTATTCATCATAAATGCTTTTGAGATTTGTCCATGTTGTTGTACACATCAGTAATTTGTTCCTTTCTATCACTGAGTAATATTCCATTGTATGCAAGTGTCCCAGTTTGTTTATCCGTACATCAGTTGAGGGACTATTGGACTGTTTTCATTTTGGGGAATTATAAATAATGCTGCTACAAACAGAAATAAAATAAAATGAGCCCCAGCTTTGGTTGCTTGCATCTGAGAGGAGGAACACTATTTTTGTTCTCATTTCTGTTTCAAACTGTTCAGTCCTTCTTGGTGTATCTCCATCAGCCTCCACTTGACTTCTCTCAGTCTCTGAGTGAGTGTGAATTTCTGCGTGTCTATGTAATCAGAGTGCTTCTTCGGCATGAGATGTAACTTACAATGAAAAGCTGCTCTCAGTTAACGTCTCACTAACTGAACTCTTTCCTTTCTTTTAGAAAAAGTCTTCACACTTCAGGCAGAAATCATACTCTGCCAGTACGTCATGTATCTCTCACCTCCAGACATCTCTGTCTGAATGTTTTTCCCTCCCAGTCCCAGTTACAATGGTCCATATCTCTCTCCTTCTTAAAGAAGACACACAGCTTTTCCAGGTCCAATAAACAGATAACCAAGACCCAAAAAAAAAAAAAAAAAATCATCAACCTAACCAAGTACGATAAAATGTAACTGGGGTTCGGATCACAGGCATCCATAAAGGACTATGGATTTGATTTCATTGAGTTTATTGTTCTAATACCAGGTGACATTCATCAGTGGATCAGTCTACAAATTATTAAATCTCATCAAAGAAGATTCCACACTCTTGCTTTCCTTGGCAGAAATAAATCCCTTGTTTAATATATGTGTGGAGACAAATTAATTTTTCTCCCTGCCAAAGAGAGCTCTATCATAACATATATCATGCAGATGCTTTAAAAATAGTGTCTTATTTTTAATAGTCATTACAAGCAGTTTTAAATTCATGAACTCTGGAGTTTGCACCCAAGTAGGAGGGATAATGGAACCAACTTATGAAGAGGGCTTGACAAAGGAGGCTCAAGGGTTTACCAAAACATGTGCTTTGGGAATCCCTGTTTAAGAAAACATAACAAGGGCTTCCCTGGTGGGCCAGTGGTTAAGAAGCCACCTGGCAATGCAGGGGACATAGCTTCAGTTCCTAGTTGGGGAAGATCCCACATGCTGCAGGGCAACTAAGCCTGCGTGCTGCAACTACTGAGCTCACGTGGCTAGAGTCCATGATCTGCAACGAGAGAGGCCACCACAGTGAGAAGCCTGCACACTGCAACTACAGTGTATACCCGGCTTGCTTCAGCAAGAGAAAGCCTGAGTGTAGCAATCACCGACTCGGTGGACGTGAGTTTGAGCAAGCTCTGGGAGTTGGTGACAGACAGGGAAGCCTGGTGTGCTGCAGTCCATGGCCGACTGAATGACTGAACTGGACTGAGTGTAGCAATGAAGACCCAGGGCAGCCAAAAATAAAAACAACAAATAAGTCTTTAAAAACCACAACAATAATGAATATAAAATTAGATATAAAAGAAAATCTTTACTTAACTTGGGTATGTGTAAAGCGAGGAGTCCTGAAAATTAAATTTCATAAGCTTCATGGTAAACTACCTCCCATCTAGGTTTTCCTAAGAGTCCCTACCAGTGCTTTCTACATGTTAAACCCATTACAGAGGGATGCCTACTTAATCATCACCCCAGCCTTCTGAGAAATGCACTATTTCTAGCTTTGCTGCAAACTGAAGAGACCAAGGTTTTCAAAGGTTCAGCAACTTGTCCAAGGTCACAGTGCCGTGGAGGACAGACTTAGCACCTAACTCCAGCACCCTATGGTTGGCCAGAGCACAATGTGGCCTCCTAAGACCGACAGATTATGCAGAAGTCTTCTCCATTTCTCAGCATTGGTTTATTTTTCTTCCATCCTAACTTTCCCAAGGAAAAAAAGGCACGAACATAAGAGTGTTTAAAGTGCACAGAAATCTGGACCTTGCAGTTGCACAGAAGCGACTCCATCATTAGGTCTTACGTTTTCATCCCCAATTGCTCCAACTCAATCCTCCCGAACACAATGAGCCCCTTCATCAGTCATGGCCAAATGGGTTTCGAGTGGATGAAAGTTACCGCTGCTGGTTGTGGGGTTCTCCAAATCACTAAATTCAGATCATTTCGAATGTCAAACTGGCACTTAACAGGCAACAGCTGAGAATCTGACTTGATTTTATTTTGGAGTAAAATCCTTTCCGAGCTAAGGTATTATACGATAATTCCTCACATTACCTAGAAGTGTCATCAAATAGAAAATAAAGATATTCTTCACCTCCTTAAGTAATTCAGAAACATTGGAGATGATCCTTCTAATGCGGAAAGCTCTGGAATAAAGTTGCTCACTTTCAATGGGAGCATTAACTTCCTTAGGACCCAGAAGCTATCAGGTGCAGTGAAATAGGTAATTTAACAAATGGACCCTAAGAGGCAGAAAGAGCTAAGTATCTAATGTATCCACTACCAAATGTCATTTAAAACTGAAATTAAAGCCACAAAGGCCTGTGCAAGGATGAATTAAGCTAATCAAGAGTGTTTACCAAACATACTGTACTTCACACACAACACACACATACACATAGAGCCTTGTTATAGCAACAGTACTTCTATGTTCCAACCAAAAAGAGAGAGCTTTAGACAGATCTGTCAATGCCATCCCTATTTTCAAAGCAATTTAAGAACAGTTTACTTGCTTAACAATTAAGAACCGTTTGCTGTCAGTATGCATGGGTGCTCAGCTGTGTCTGACTCTTTCGAACCTCATGGACTGTAGCCCACCAGGCTCCTCTGTCTGTGGGGTTTTCCAGGCCAGAAGACTGGAGTGGGTAGCCATTCCCTTATCCAGGAGGTCTTTCCCAACCCAGGGAATAAACTCGTGTCTCCTGTATCTACTGCATTAACAGGCAGATTCTTTACCACTGAACCACCTGGGAAGCCCTTTGCTATCAGTAATGGAGGGGAAAGAAAAGGGAGAAAAGTGCTGTGTTCCTAAATTCTGGCTGGCATACTAAGAAAAATTACCCAGATGAACTGAATGGCCTACTGCTTCTGCCATCTCTTTTCTGTAACACATTCTGGTCTAAAGATGTGCCCCCTATAACAGTGTGGGGCAGCAAGGACAAGTCTGAAAGGACTAAATAAGAAAGGAAGCTAGAGTCAGGATCCTGTAAGCTTGTTTGAACTGAAGGGGCCCAAATGCAGCATAATCTCAGAGTCACATCACTCACCACAGAGTTGAATTTGTTATGGAGTGGAGCTATTTTGAGCCTCATACAAAGTTAAAGTTATTATTTTTTCAAGAATCAAAAGATCTCCTTGGAGGTCACTTAAACACTCTGAGCATCACTTTTTTCTTTTTTTCCTTCAAATATTTATTGAAGACCATGTGCCAGGCACTGAGGTAGGAGCTCTACATAAATAGTCATTCATCTATGATTATCTTGTTCATTCTTTTGACCCCAAGGCATAGCATGGTACCTGGCATATAGCAGGTGGCTCAAAAATAGTATCATCATCATTATCACTCTTGTTAATGGTGGAGGCATTCAAAGGTGACACAGAGGTCAACGTTTTTCAGAGGTGCACTCCTATCAGGCTCATGGAAGCCCTAAGTCCTGAGTGAGTGAGTGTGTGTGTGTGTATTAGTCACTCAGTCATTTCCAACTCTGCAATCCCATGGACTGTAGCCTGCCAGGCTCCTCTGTCATGGACTTATCCAGGTAAGAATACTGGAGTGGGTAGCCATTCCCTTCTCCAGGGGATCTAAAAAGTCCTGATTCTAACAGCTGTCAACTACTCAGGGGATGGTTTAGGCAGGAGTAGGACACAGTGAATGACCTCATCAGGGCACTCTTTGTCACAATTCTCCACACAAGTCACAAAAACATGTTACTGTGAGGCTAAAGTGAGTTGTTACTGGTTAGAAAAAAATGATTCTTGTGTTCGTCATCAGAAATCTACAGTACGACTTTTTAAGGAAGGCCTGTGTATTGCACACTAATGGCTTCTAAGTCAAACTACAAAAGGAGATTTAATTAAAAATATGACAATTTTACCATGGCATCTCTGAGTGACCCTCCGTGCCATGCTCTGCTTTAGACAATTTATATTCATCCACTCACTTAAATCTCATCACTTCCTCTTGTGGTAGTATTGGCTCTGTGCCCCACTTTATAGGTAGAGATGCTAAACAGACTACTAGGAGACCAGGGAAAATGAGCAGGGGGACCAGGCCATATGTGCAGGAAGAAGCCCTTCTGCAAGTAAGGCAGAAATCTCGGCAAAATCCTGAGAGAGTCCCTGGGGTGAGGAGGTAGAGAACTTGGTGAGCTAAAAATCAGTGAGCTCTTTAGCTTGGAAAGCAAGAACGAAAGGGGGAATGATCAAAAGCTATAAAATCATGAAGAGTAAGGAGACCATAAACATGGGTTTGTTCACAAGATGAAAGACTGGAGATGGAAAATGTAGAAGTGAAGACAGATAATGGATTGGATGTAGTCACCTAAGAGGAAATCACTAAAGAGAAAAAGATGAAGGGCAAAGTCAAGATTGAGGGCAAGATTGGACGGTAAAGTCCGTCCAAAGGAAGGCGAATGTCTACTAGACACACTATTACTGCCTCTCTACTAGGTTTCTAGCTTCACACTAAGCTCTTTCCTAATGATTGCATTTGATCCTAATAACAACCCCTTGGAGATGGAAAATGTAGAAGTGAAGACAGATAATGGATTGGATGTAGTCACCTAAGAGGAAATCACTAAAGAGAAAAAGATGAAGGGCAAAGTCAAGATTGAGGGCAAGATTGGACGGTAAAGTCCGTCCAAAGGAAGGCGAATGTCTACTAGACACACTATTACTGCCTCTCTACTAGGTTTCTAGCTTCACACTAAGCTCTTTCCTAATGATTGCATTTGATCCTAATAACAACCCCTCCAGGGAGAATGTCGAGTTTTCTCACAGCTGCTCAAATGCTTGGTCAATTAAATTCAGCGCTAGGGACTGCATTCCACCAGAATAGCTAGGTTATTTTCAAGTCTTCATGATGTCTCTAAATCCGTTGCTCCTGGTCACTCATCTTTGTGTTTACCTATTTCTCTGTTCCCATTTCACTCTAATTGAATTTGGAGTAACTCTGCTATTTGAACAACTATGCTCTCCCAAACTCCTTGTTCTCCTTCCTAACGAATACCCCCATCAGTCTCTTTATCTGTTATAGACTGAATGTATGACTCCTCCTCAAATTGCTAAATTGTAACTCCTCCATCCTATGTCATGGTATTAGGAGGTGAGGCTTCTGGGAGGTAATTAGGATTAGACGAGGTCATGAGGGAGGGGCCCTCATGAATGGGATTAGTGCCCTTTTCAGAGTTAGGAGATAGGGGACATCCCTAGCAGTCCAGTAGTATTGGACTCCTAGACTACTAGTAGGTCTAGCAGTACTAGGTTAAGACTTCACCTTCCAGTAAAAGGGGTGTGTGATTGAGAAGCTAAGATCCTATATGCCTCACAGCCAAAAAACAAAAACAGAAAACAGAAGCAATATTGTACTAAAACAAAAATCTCAAAAACAGAGAAAGTTTGCTTCCTTCTTGGCTCTCTACCATGTAAGGATTCAACGACAAATCATCAGCCTGCAACCTGGAAAAGGGCCTCACCAGAACCCAACTGTGCTGGTATACTATGACCCTAGACTTACAACCTCCAAAACTGTGAGGAATATATTTCTTTTGCATATAAGCCACTTCATCAATAGTATCTTTGTTAGAATAGCAACCCAAACTGACTAGGACATCATTGTGCAGAAATCTAGGGTTTCTTGAAAAAAAAAAAGAAAACAAAAATCAAGCAAAGAAAGCTGTTTATGTGGGTCCAGTAGCAAAATGTAATGTAGACGTAGCCAGAAGAAGTCTTTGAGAGCTAGAATAATAAAATGCAGGTTTTAAAAAAGATGGTATTTAGCTGTGATAAACATAAGTGTTTTGACTTTAGTTGAAAAAAATGTAGATATATATAGGTTTATCCTGTTAAAAAAGAAAAACAGAGATTTGGTCAACAATAAACCTAATATGCAGGCTTCCCTGGTGGCTCAGTGGGTAAAGAATTCACTTGCAATGCAGGAGGCCCCGGTACATTCCCTGGGATGGAAAGATCCCCTGAAGAAGGAAATGGCAACCCACTCCAGTATTCTTGCCTGGAGAATCCCCATGGACAAAGGAGCCTGGCAGGCTACAGTCCATGGGGGCGCAAAGAGTTGGACATGACTTTGCAACTAAACCAACACCACCACCACCACTCCCAGTTTGTATCACCAATTTAATGCAACTTCCACAGAAGATAACATGACTTGGGCCTCAGTAATAGCTGCTGTGCACAAATCAGAACATACAACACAGGGACTTCCCTGGTCGCCCAGTGGTTAAGACTGTCCTTCCACAGCAGGGGGCTTAGGTCTGATCCCTGGTTGGGGAACTAAGATCCCGAACAGTATAAAAAAAAGAAAAGAGTCCACCCACTCCCCCCTTCGACAAGAATACTGCTTTCACTTCTAGAAGCTGTGCCTCGAACAGCTATAATTTGTTCAAGGCAAGTGATCACCACAGTGAAGAAATTCAAGTGCTGTCATATGAGGAATGATTCCAGTTAATGGGAATACTTAGCTGCAAATATTGAAAGGAAGACCGGGGATCAAGGAGAGAAAATAATTGTTTTCAATTATGCAAAGGGCTCCCACGTGGAGAACTGGTCTGTGTTGGTTCATGTTATACAACTTCAAGAGGCAGAACAAGAACAATAATAGCAATGATAAAAGCAGTTACCTTTTATTGGGTTCTTTCTCTGTGTCAGATACTACACTATATTAAATATATAAGTACATTATATTCATTACCCTATTTAATTGTCACAACAATCTTGATGTTAATAAGTGGCAGTTACCAAGAAACAGATATAAAACCAACACACAGAATAATATTCTAACAGTTAGTCACCAGAGATAAAATAGGCTATGTTGAAAGACACCAGTGTCTGTCTTGTCACTGCCTATGACTGATTATGTGCTGGAAAACCCTAGGTGAGAGGATGCTATCAAGAGAATTCGAGCAGCAGATGCGGAGGTGGGTGAGGTCCCACCAGTCCCTTCTAGTACTTGCTGGAATAAAAAAAGACATAAACAAGAAAGGCCTAATAGAGGCTTCTGAATGGATGAAAACAGAAGAACATGAAACAGACTTCAAGGAGAAACTGAAAACTTATTTCAAGGAAATTGAGAGGTCATTAATATAAATCAAGACATCTTCAGTAACAGAACAAAATCTCCTCCCTACGGGATGGTTTCTCTCTGGTCTCTTGCAGTGGCAAAGGCGACTGGGTTAGTGAACCCTGGGGCCGCGTGCACCCTTCCAATTTTGTGGAGAAACTTCAGGTGACGGGCTGGCTTCTCTGGATCCTTTTAGGATTTGATAGCTGCCAGATTCTAGAATCCAGTAGAAGTCTCCAAACTCCCATGGTTTCTAACCACCTCAAGATGCTATTCCCCTCATGGCTATAATAACTACAATTGTGCGCCTTCCAAGACAGCCTAGTGTACTCTGAAAGGCCTTGGACAATCCAAAAACCTGCCAGCAGCAAAGAAAACTATGGGTAAGTGTGTAAATTGGAATTCTTCAAAATAGTATTGGGAGTATTTCAGATATTTAGAACAAGATGTGTGATGGCATTCGATTTTAGAAACCATATCCAAAGCCTATCTTCACTTTTCTTCCTGCCTCTCGTGTGCTCTTTGCCTAAAGGAGCAATTGGATCTACTATCGAAGATGTGTTTCCTACAAGGAAGGGAGAGAGAAGGGAATGAAGGGCACGTGAGAAAGCAGAGAGCAGCATGGAGGTGATGGAGAAAGAGAAGAGGAAAGAAAGGCACATTTGCAAACAGATGCAAAGAGTGGGTTTGTACCCCCTTAAAGACAGTAAGGGACTAATGGAATGATTACAGCTGAACTGTAAGAATAGGGGAACCAAGTCTACATGAAACAGCTCAGGATACAAATGGAAGACACAGATGTCAGCTGCCACCAAAAACTGCTTCCTGGGACTTCTCTGGCAGTCCAGTGGTTAAAACTCCACTCTTTCCATGCAGGCGGTGCACGTTCCACCCCTGGTCAGGGAGCTAAGATCCCACATGCCGTGCAGCCTAAAAAGTATTAAACCAAAACCCATTGCTTCCTGCCTTTCACCTCAGAAATAGAAAGGAGAGTTGATATCAAAAGTTATTATCAAGGACTTCCCTGGTGATCCAGAGGTTGAGAATCTGCCTACCAATCCAGGGGACGCTGGTTCAATCCCTGGTGTGGGAAGATCCCACATGCCATGGGGCAACTCAGTCCATGTGACCCAACTACTGAAGCCCATGTACCCTAGAGCCCATGTTCCACAACAAGAGAGGCCAGCACAATGAGAAGTCCACATATCACAACTAGAAAGTAGCCCCTACAACTAGTTTCACTACAACTAGGGAAAACCCGAGTGCAGCAACAAAGACCCAGTGCAGCCCCCAAAAAAGTTAACATCAAAAAGCCTTTGAGACCCAATTTTTCCCCAAATATTGAGCCAGTGTGCCAGTACACCAGCTACCACCTCTTCACTGGGGAATGCACTGTCCTGGCCTATAGTTTCGTCCCAGGAGGGCAGTATACCCATTTGCTAAATGATGTTTCTAGAAGAAACCCTTGCTCTTGAGTAGCAACAAGAGAGTCACAGAAATTCAACTCCAGCAAGAACACTCTCAAAGCCATTTTTCCTAGTTCCCCTGCACAAAGCAGGTTTTTCCCTCCATTTAAACAACAACAATTTGTTTTACTTTGATAGGTCCTCCTAAATAATGGTTTCATCATTAAACATCTGGCTTCTTCCTAGCAGATTAGGCCTCCAATGAGGAAAGTGTGTTTATAATTTTAATTTGAAACACAGCACATTAATGTGCTGATTTTCATAATGTTTGCCTTAACCTGTTTGGAGAAATTATGACTACAAATATCTTGTACACAACACCTCTAACTACCAGCTTGTATAAACAACATAAGAGCCGGAGCGCCTCATCCAGACGATTGGAACCACTTCAGAGGCGATCATGATTAGTGCTTTGGCTGGAAGCCACATTTTACACATAAACTCAGCATCTGTCTCTGAGATGCTGTCCTGGGCTAACAGACCCACCTCTACTGTTACTAATAAGTACATTCAAGAGAACCAGATGGTCTGACGGGAAGAATCTGCCTTTTCCTGAGCTAGGCACACTGGAGGGAGGGCGTCCAAGGGAGGCTCTGAGTCCTATTTCCTCAGGCTCCAGGTCCCTGTGATGCTGTGAGCAAACAGTCTCCACTAAAAAAGAATGTAAATGAGGGTGCTATTCATTATTTACGGCTGGCACCTTGCCATCCCCTCCTCCTCTGGGTGACGGCTGCCCGTAGGAACAGGGAAAGCATCTGATGAGAGCTGGGCAACCCTGGAGGCGTCGAGTCATTGCAAAGCAGTTTCTTTTCTTCTGCCGAGGATCCTGCAGGCTCAGCATTTCTGGCCCACAGAACAGCTGAGCTTTTCACTTCCTTCCTAACAAAGCACTGGAGTTCTCTGGCCTCCACGTTTGTTCCAAGGGTGTTTGTTTACAACCCAACCCAGAAAAGCAGGCTTGCTGCTCTATTCTCTTTCCAGAGCTAAGGTTCTTTTCCCTAAGCCTGGGTTCAAGGAAATAGAAAAACCATCGGTCTACACAGGGGAGGCACTTGCAAGCAAGGTCAAGACTCAACTGGCCAGAAGTTGCATCAAGAGAATGGCTCCTTCCTTTTGAGTGAGTGTCTACAGACCTTAAGCTGTGATACTTATATATTTCACACATCTACATCATCTTTTGCGAGTTGATTTCAAGCAACATGAGAGTATGGAACACGCTTTATACTTAATTTCTCCAAAGTACCAACCAAACAGTGTCCAGAAGATCATTGTTAGACCCTTAAACATGGTTTTTAACTCTTCATTGAATGTTGTGACTGAATATAAAATGTTTAACTTTATATTTTGAATTGAACCGAATTTATTTCCATACACATTTCAAAATAGAAAAGCTCTTGTTGCTGGGGTTGACATAGACCAGCTCTGTGTGCTGACTGCCAAACATCAGATTCTTTTCCATCCCATCTGAGAGTTTTTTCCTTTCAAAGATACAAGCCCAACTGTTAAGGAAAAAATTAAACAGAGAGTAACGGACATGACTGTATGCTTTCTTTATGAACATAGAAAATTTTTCTTGCCTAAGGATATAAAAGATGCTGGCTGATAGTAGTAGTCCAGATCCTTTGAGGCAAGTGACAAAATCCCAACTCTGTTCTTATCAAGGGGGTAGGGCTGTGTGTTGGCTTCTGAATTCAAACTATAAAAAGGGCACGGATGGAGCTACACTCAGGGTTGGGTGGATACAAGGACACAGAGTTCTCCCCTCTCTCTCTTCCTCCTCCTCACCCCACATCTCTGTATGGCCTGCATACTTGCTTCACTTTATACAACTGACCCCACACATTGGAGATATGGCTACAGGCAACCCAGGCTTACATCCCTTGAGCCACACAAACAAGACTACAAAAAAAGGATTGTTTCTCTCCATCAGTCCAGTGAGAAGAAGGAAGGATCTGGTTGGCCTAAGGTGAATCGGGTTCCCATTCCTGGGCCAGTCACATGACTAGAGGGAGAGTAAATGAGATCAGCTCTTACTCTGTCATGTGTCCACCTCTGACCCAGGAGAGAGAACCAGCAGGCACCCACCAATGACCAATGAGGAAATAGAGACACTTTTCAAAGATAAGGAGTGTTGCTACAAGGAGAAGGCAGGGAAAGAGTCTGGACCAACTCAATGTTTTCTACGTTACTTCATTGTTGTTTAGTTTGCTGAGTCATGCTCAACTCTTTTGCAACTCCATGGACTGACAAAACAGTCCACTGGAGAAGGCAACGGCAAACCACCTCATTATTCTTGCCTTGAGAACCCCATGAACAGGATGAAAAGGCAAAAGATATGACACTGAAAGATGAACTCCCCAGGTCAGTAGGTGCCCAACAGGCTTCAGGAGAAGAGTGGAGAAATAGCTCCAGAAAGAATGAAGAGACAGAGCCAAAGAAAAAACCCAGTCGTGGATGTGACTGGTGATGGAAATAAAGTCCGAAGCTGTAAAGAACAATATGGCATAGAACTTGGAATGTTAGGTCCATGAATCAAGGTAAATTAGATGTGGTCAAACAGGAGATGGCAAGAGTGAATATCAACATTTTAGGAAACAGGGAACTAAAATGAACTGGAATGGGCGAATTTAATTCAGATGACCATTATATCTACTACTGTGGGCAAGAATCCTTTAGAAGAAATGGAGTAGCCCTCATAGTCAACAAAAGAGTCCAAAATGCAGTACTTGGGTGCAATCTCAAAAATGACAAAATGATCTCTGTTCATTTCCAAGGCAAACCATTCAAAATCACAGTAATCCAAGTCTATGCCCCAATCACTAATGCCGAAGAAGCAGAAGATGAATGGTTTTACAAAGACCTACAAGACATTCTAGAACTAACACCAAAAAAAAGATATCCTCTTCATCATAGAGGAATGGAATGCAAAGTAGGAAGTCAAGAGACATCTGGAATAACAGGCAAATTTGGCCTTGGAATACAGAATGAAGCACAGCAAAGGCTAACAGTTTTGCCAACAGAATGCACTGGTCATAGCAAACACCCTCGTCCAACAACACAAGAGACAACTCTACACATGGACATCACCAGACAGTCAACACTGAAATCAGAAGACGGAGAAGCTCTATACAGTCAGCAAAAACAAAACCTGGAATGGAATGCAAAGTAGGAAGTCAAGAGACATCTGGAATAACAGGCAAATCTGGCCTTGGAATACAGAATGAAGCACAGCAAAGGCTAACAGTTTTGCCAACAGAATGCACTGGTCATAGCAAACACCCTCTTCCAACAACACAAGAGACAACTCTACACATGGACATCACCAGACAGTCAACACTGAAATCAGAAGACGGAGAAGCTCTATACAGTCAGCAAAAACAAAACCGAGAGCAGACTGTGGCTGGACTCCTTACTGCCAAATTCAGAATTAAACTGAATAAAGTAGGGGAAACCATTAGGCTCTTCAGGTATGACCTGAACCAAGTCCCTTACAGTTATACAATGGATGTGACTAATAGATTCCAGGGATTAGATCTGACAGACAGAGTGCTTGACGAACTATGGACAGAGGTTCGAAACACTGTACGGGAGGCAGTGATCAAAACCATCCTCAAAAAAAGAAATTCCCCATGGCAGATTCATGTCAATGTATGCCAAAACCAATAGAGTACTGTAAAGTAAAGTAAAGTAAAATGGAAACTCTTAAAAAAAAAAAGAAAGAAAGAAAAAGAAATTCAAAAGGGCAAAATGGTTGTCTGATGAGGCCTCACAAATAGCTGAGAAGAGAAGTAAAAGGCAAAGGAGAAAAGGAAAAATATATCTATCTGAATGCAGAGTTCCAAAGAACAGCAAGGAGAGATAAGAAAGCCTTATTCAGTGATCAATACAAAGAAATAGAGGAAAACAAAAGAATGGGAAAGACTAGAGATATCCTCAAGAAAATCAGGGATGCCAAGGGAACATTTCATGCAAAGATAGGCACAATAAAGGATGGAAACATTATGGACCTAACGGAAGCAGAAGATATTAAGAGGAGGGGGCATGGATACACAAAAGTACTATATTAAAAAGATATTCATGACCCAGATAACCACAATGGTGTTATCATCTAGAGCCTAGAGCCGGACACCCTGGAGTGTGGAGTCCAGTGAGCCTTAGGAAGCATAAGCATTGTGACGAACAAAGTGGAAGTGATGGAATTCCAGCTGACCTATTTCAAATCCTAAAAGATTATGCTGGGAAAGTGCTGTACTCAGTATGCCAGCAAATTTGGAAAACTCAGCAGTGAGGGCTGGAAAAGGTCAGTTTTCATTCCAATCCTAAAGAAAGGCAATGCCAAAGAATGTCCAAAGCACTGCACAATTGCATTCATCTCACACACTAGCAAAGTAATACTGAAAATTCTCCAAGCTAGGCTTCAAAATTCTTCAAGCTTGGTTCAACTATGTGAATCAAGAACTCTGAGATATTCAAGCTGGATTTAGAAAAGGCAAAGGAACCAGAGATCAAATTGCCAGCATCCATGGAATCATTAAAAAAGGAACAGAATTCCAGAAAAACATCTACTTCTACTTCATTGATTACGCTAAAGCCCTTGACTGTGTGGATCACAAGAAACTGTGGAACATTCTTAAAGAGTTGGGAATAACAGACCATCTTACCTGTCTCCTGTGAAATGTACATGCATTTCAAGACGCAACAGTTAGAACCAGACATGGAATAACAGACTGGTTTAAGACTGGGAAAGGAGTATGTCAAGGCTGCATATTGTCACCCTGCTTATTTAACTTACATGCAGAGTACATCATGTGAAATGCCAGGCTGGATGAAGCACAAGCTGGAATCAAGACTGCTGGGAGAAATATCAATAACCTCAGATATGCAGATAACACCACTCTTAAGGCAGAAAGCAAAGAGGAACCAAAGAGCCTCTTGATGAAAGTGAAAGAAGAGAGTGAAAAAGCTGGCTTAAAACTCAACATTCAAAAAATGAAGGTCATGGTATCTGGTCCCATCACTTCATGGAAATAGATGGGGAAACAATGGAAATAGTGACAGACTTTATTTTGTGGGGCTCCAAAATCACTGCAGATGGTGACTGCCACCATGAAATTAAAAGATGCTGTCTCCTTGGAAGAAAAGCTATGACAAACCTAGACAGCATATTAAAAACCAGAGACATTACTTTGCCAACAAAGGTCCGTCTAGTCAAAGCTACAGGACTTCGTTTTTCAGTAGTCATGTATGGATGTACCTGTTGGACCATAAAGAAAGCTGAGTGCCCAAGAATTGATGCTTTAGAATTTTGGTGATGGAGAGGGAAGACTCTTGTGAGTCCCTTGGACTGCAAGGAGATCAAACTGGTCAATCCTAAAGGAAATCAGTCCTGAATGTTCATTGGAAGGCTTGATGCTAAAGCTGAAGCTCCAATCCTTTGTCCACCTGATGCAAAGAACTGACTCACTAGAAAAGACCCTGATGCTGGGCAAGAGGATGAGATGGTTGGATGGCATCACCAAGTCAAGGGACATGAATTTGAGCTAGCTCTGGGAGTTGGTGATGGACAAGGAAGCCTGGTGTGTTGCAGTTCATGGGGTTACAAAGAGTCAGACATGACTGAGTGACTGAACTGATCTGAACTGGACTCCCATGGCCACCAGGCTCTTCTGTCCATGGGGTTTCCCAGGCAAGAATACTGAAATGGGTTGCCATTTCCTTCTCCATGGGATCTTCCCGACCCAAGGATGGAACCTGCATCTCCAGCCCTGGCAGGTAGATTCTTTACTGCTCAGCCAGCAGAGAAGGCCTATCTCTCTTACAACATGGTGTTGGGGGGATGGAATTATGCAACACATGTTTTTATTATTTTATGTCAGATGTTTGTTGCTTCAAATAAGTTTACTTCTACAACTTTGGAGAGTGAAGACAAGGATTTGACTCTTGATAATATTTTTTATCTTTGCCCTAACAACTTTTGAGAAATTCAGAAATTCTGTCATCCCACACCTCATGTCTAATGTTTGACTGATGTTGTTTTTGTCTTAATTAAAATCCGATGTGGTAGGAGTTTTAAAAGGCACATAGTTCTACAAGGGGTGGTTATGGAAAATAATTGTTCTCCTATAACCTCCCCTCTATACCAGTAAAGCACCTTTACTATTTAATGGAGTATTTACCCCCATAACTCTAATAGCAAGTATAAGCTTTTTCCTTTCACAATTTTAGTTTTAAGTATTACTTATTGGGACTTCCCTGGTGATCCAGTGGTTAAGAATCTGCCTTGCAATGCAGGGGACTTGGATTCGATGCCTGGTCAGGAAACTAAGATCCTACATGCCGCGTGGCAACTAAGCTCATGTGCCACAACTAGAGAGCCCTCCTGGCTACAACAAAAGATCTTGCATGCTGCAACTAAGATCCAACTCAAATAAGTATTTTTTTAAGTATTACCTATTGATTTTCCCTATTAAAAATAAATATTTCACTTTTTCTCTGCCCCAGCTCCTCAACACACACACACACATAGGCATACTTCCAAATTCTCTGTGCTCAAACCTATTTTTATCATACTTTTGGTCTGCTCATTATCCACTTTTACATTATGATTATGTAAATACTATTCTACTACTACTGAACCATGAAGTCTATTATCATTTTACTTCTTCCTTGTGCAACTTTCTATTTTCCCTAGTCTTGCTTAGTTTGCTTAGTTTCTTAGGAATTCTCATGACTGTTATCGTCCGACTCTCCCCTGATTACACAACTTTCCTTTCAATTCAATCAAACACTACCATTTTATTTTTGGAATTCTCTCTTCCTGGACCTTCTGATCAGCTCCAGTCTTCTGGGTGCTCTCTTGCTCTGTTACACAGATTCANTATAAGAGACAGACTCTCCCCTGATTACACAACTTTCCTTTCAATTCAATCAAACACTACCATTTTATTTTTGGAATTCTCTCTTCCTGGACCTTCTGATCAGCTCCAGTCTTCTGGGTGCTCTCTTGTTCCGTTACACAGATTCATACAGGAGTCTCCTTCAACCATCACCCTGAAAATTTTCTTCACCTCTCACTTAGGTTGAATTCTTTTTTTCTCACTATCTGTATCTTCATCATCATTTGTTTATTTCTTTGTTTTGACAAATACTTCTTCCAGTTGCCTTATGAGAAAAATCTACAGGAGGCAAAATATTGTGGTCTCACATGTCTAAAAAATATATATATTTATTCAAAATGGTACACTTTGCTGATATTTTAGCTGGGTATAGAATTCTATGTTAGAGATGCAGAGTTTAAAGCAGAGCACATGCAGAGTCTAAAGTGATTTGGATTCCTTATTCTTTGACTATAATCTTCCTCTTTTAAAGCTTTTAGGACCATTATGACCCCAGCATTTAGAAATATTTTCAGGATGTGCCTTGGCAGGAATCTATTTTCATCTATTTTGCTAGATACTTGATGGATCTTTTCATGCTGAAAACTTTAGGTCTAAGTTCTTTTTATCCTGAAACCTCCAGCCCTTGAATTATTTATTTCCCTCATTTTCATTCACTCAATTCTCAATTTCAGGAATTTCTATATTCAGATGTTCAAGCTCCTCATCTCATCTAATTTTCTAATCCCCTTTTCTACTGTTTTATATTTTCTTGCCTTCTTATTCTGGTTTTTACAAAATTTCCACAATCTTATTTTCCAAATCTTATATTAAGCTTATGACTTGCATCATAATTCTTTCTAAGACCATTTTAGTTTCTATTCTTCTGATTTTCCATTTATTACAACATTTATTCTTGCTTTGTGAATGCAAAATCATCTCTTAACTGATTCTTCCTGAAATGACTCAATTTTTTTTTTTTTTTTTGCCTAAGAGTCTTTCATTTTAGGGAGAAGCAATTCTCAGATGACTGGTTGATCCTTCACTGTCTGATCACATTTAAGATTACAGCACTAAAACACTTATGGAAGCTTTGAGTACGTAGGTTAGATTTTCAGCTCTGGCTTACTGTTTCCTTGGGAAGTCTCCAACATTAATATTTTTAGATCTTTTCTCATATCCTAGTCATACTGTTCAGATACTAAATTCCCAATCTCATACATGAAGTAGAAACTGGCTGCTAGCTTAACAGGAATCAAATGGAAAAAGAAAACCAAGTTCTCAAATTCAGGAAATTCTCCCTATTTCCATATGGTATCCCTACCCTCTTAAATACTTTATGTACCTTAGTTCAAAGAAAAAACTTTAAAACTTTCTGTTGTATTGGGAGGGGGGTGAAATATTTAGCTGTTCTTGGTTGAGGAGGGAACAGATAATTTAACCTGCATTCCCAGGTGCTAGTGGTAAAGAACTTGCCTGCCAATGCAGGAGACATAAGAGACATGGGTATGTCCCTGGGTTGTGATGATCTCCTGGAGGAGGGCACGGCAATCCACTCCAATATTCTTGACTGGAGAAACCCATGGACAGAGGAGCCTGGTGCACTACTGTCCATAGGGTCGCAAAGAGTCGGACATGACTGAAGTGACTTGTAACATATATAGCACATGCATGTCCAATATAGGAGCTACTAGCCACTGAAGCTATGTAAGTTTAAAATAATTTAAATTAAGCAAAATGTAAAATTTGGTTCCTCAGTTGCACTAGTCACATTTCAAGTGCTCATTAACCACATGTGACTAGTGGCTATTGTATTGGATAGCACAGACAGAGAATATTGTAGAAAGTTCCCTGGGCGAGCACTGCTCTAATTGTTCTGAAATACACTTTTGACCAATCCTCATGTTTCAGTCCTATATTCCAGAGATATCTGGTATCCCCAATTCCTGAGCCCACTGGAAGTTCTGAGGTACAAATCTGGTTGAGTTTTTGGCTTTTCCTTATCAGATTGGTAACTCCATACAAACAGTGATCTTGGTTTTGGTCACTGATAAGTCAAAGGACCACAAAGAGGGCCTAGCACAAAGTAGATACTCCATAATGCTTATGGAATGCTGAGTAAATGTTTTCCCTCACAGTTGACTTAGGCTTCAGAGTTCTCAGATCTGCTAAGTCAATTAACTGCTCATCCTTCCTGCTTTCTAGTTTCTAAAATGTTATTGTTAACCTCTCCACTTCCACTCTGTTACTCTCCAGGACTTATTACTGCTATGTTGGAGGGGTGTCAGGAGGGAACAGGGATACATGTTTATACTCAATCACCATTTTAAACCCCAAGTGCAGTTTTAAATTAAAGGGAAGGAAAAATAAATTTAGGATACCAACTTTTTAAAGGAAAAGATGTAGTTTTTCCTAGTTGGGGGGTGGGGGTGGGGGGGAAATACTGAAACAAATACCAGAGAGGCCCACAAAGATGGGACTTATACTATACTCAAAAGAAGAAAAGACTAATAAGTAGTCTTAAGAATAAAGTCAACCCGTGGTTTAGAAAAGCTGTTTATGGTTTTCTTACATGATGATGATGTAATAATGCGTATTATAGAGTATTCACAGGACAGCATACCTCATGAGTCAAAGCACACTCCATCCACCACAGAAGGAGGCAGTCACCTAACCAGCTTCCAGCACAGCTATGGTGCACAAATAGGCTGAGGTTTGCTAAGAGTCATGTAACCTAGACCAAGAATTGGAAACTAATGACCCAAAGAACCAGGGATGGCCTAGGATCCATATGGCTGGAGTGTCGGCAGCAGTGTACTTTCAATGATCAGTTCTGCAGCCTAACTAGAAGGACAGTGTCTGGCTGCATAGCTAGCCAAATCTATTCTCAGGTCCTATATCTTTTTCTTTTTAATTGCAATAAAAAGTTTAATTTCAGATACTGAGTTCACCATTTATAAACACACTAAAACATAGTCAATACTAATTCAGATTAATAATAGGTACAGTATTTTAAAAAAACAACTTCTCTAAAAGGTCATAGGCAAACCAGTGACCTGTTTCACCCAGAATATTTAACTGATCTGAAATAAGAAAATGAACTCTTTTCTAGATTTTGAGGCAAAAACTCTGAAGACATATTATTGTTTTTAAAAAAAAAAATGACTGATACTCCATTCCGATGTCCTTAGGGTCCTTAAATACCCCCACTGACAACTGAACTTTTCCTATCATAGAAAAGAAAATCTCTCCTATTATTAAAAAAAGAAAAAGAAAATCTAAGCACCTAATCTAATATCCTTTAAATCGATGCTTTTGGTTTAAAAAGAGCAGAATGAGTTTCTATAACTAGCAAGTAAGAACCCAAACTGCCAAGAATTCATATCCCCCATGTTAGGAACCTCTAGTTTACACAGAGAATAGTGTAAGAAGTAAATAACCCAACATTTTTTGAAAAGAAGAGTAAGAGATTCTTGGGGTTCTGAATGTTCCATTTTCTGCCCAATATACAAAAACAATTTGAAAAAAAAAAAAAAGCGTACTTGCATAACTTCAAGGTGTCTTCCAAAATATTTATTACTGTCTGTCTGGTTGTAATATAGCTCTACAAATTCTGATAGTCCTCACTCTTCTCCTTAGTGTGGGCCGGACTTGCTGACTATAGTCTAGAGTATCGAAAGGGAAAAAGTGCCTCTGGAGTAGAGAAACCTGGTGGACGTGGCCTGGCACAGAGATCAGTTTACATGGCTGATTTTGTTCTGAAGGTTTGGCCTGCTATAGCCGTTATTTCAAACAGGCCTTCTAAGAATCCTCTTTAAAGCTGTGTAAAGACATTATAATTATATTACTTCTATCTCCATTATTATTAAAATACACCATTCTATACCAAGCCAACAGGCCTACCCTGTAGGCTGAAGCTGGGCTGGAAAATGTGCTTGCTTTGACTTTATTTCCCAGCGCTATTAATAGATAAAGGGTGTGACCTACCTTACTGCTCTCCTGTCAATCAGTGGGTATAGTGAGCAACTCTACTTGGCTATTCACTGTCTTAGGTACCAGGGATACAAGATTAAAAGACACAGTCCCTGGTACACCTATTTTGGCAAATGTTTGAAAAAACCTGGCAAAGGTTCAACTTCTTGAATATTCCATCCAGGTGTCCTGCTGCCAGCTACATCTATCCTGTTACCAAACCAGCTTGTTCACCAGAAGATATGGGCAATAATGTTTCCAGGTTTTGAAATGATGAACAAGTCATCAACAGTGGATTCAGTAAATAAAATATAAGGGCTCCTTGTTCAAAAATGAAGGAATTGAACACAGCACACAGGGACAGAAAGATTATAGACCAGGAGTCAATGAGATACCTCAGCTTACTACGAAAGTTTCAGAGCTCAAAAGTATCACCACCATTACAAAACACAGTTTTGGAAGTCCTAGCGGTAACAATCAGAGAAGAAATAAAAGGAGTCCAAATTGGAAAAGAAGAAGTAAAACTGTCACTGTTTGCAGATAAAACAGCACTATACATAGAAAATCCTAACGATGTCACCAGAAAACTAATGGGGCTAATCAATGAATTTATAAAGTTGTAGGATACAACATAATACTTAGTGTCACTGAACTACACTGCTAAATCTGGTTAAAATAATATGTTTTATATAATTGACTTGCACCACATTGAAAAAAAACAAAAAAAACAAAAATTAAAAAAAAATATTGGTTAATAGAAGGAACTTCCCCAAACTTGCTTCCTCCCATCATGGAAAATAACAGGAAAGTCCATCTAGGATTTAACAAATTAGGTTCAAATTCCAATTCAACTCTCACTGGCTGTGTGTCTTCAAGCAAATAACTAAACCTCTGTGAGAAGCAAATGTAGTAATGGAAAAGTAAAATTTTTAAGAAGCACTAGACTTCAGAAAACTGGTGGCCAAGTCCGAGCTGAGCCTTATGCAAATGAGTTTATAGCACATAGGTCATAGAACTGCTGGAGGGGGTGGGTAACAGGGGCAAAGGCTATGTCCCTACCTATCCCTCAAAACAGAGGGAGTTAAAGCAGGAGGCCCGCCAATACCCCTTCTTGATCCATGTTTAGTCAATGATCCTTTGCAGAGAAAGAGCTAATACACCACCTACTCGTGTTGAGTGTCTAGCAGGTGAGAGCACCCCAGCTTCAAGGGCAGTGGGGGGCACCCCAACCAGCCACACAGTTTCCTCCATTTAGAGCCCACACAGAGGTTAAGGTCCTGTGGCCACTGTCTTCCATTTCATTTTTGAACTAGGAATTCTGCATCGTCATTTTGCACTGAGTCCTGCAAATCATGCAGCAGGCCTGATACCCAACACTGCGCTTAGTGTCCAGGACAAAGAAATAAAACAGACAGTACTCTCAGGGAACTCCAAGTAAGTATATTACCTGGGAAGCAAATTCTACATAACAAACAGGACATTCAAGGAAAGATATTAATGTGCCCGTTTTATTCCCTAGCCTGATGATAGATAGAAAGCTCTGAAGATTAAAGTACTTACTTATCCTTAGGACAGCTTCTGGTTTGCTTGCACATGAAACACATACAAACACCCCTATAGACTCACCTAGCCATACCCTTGTGAGATAAGCTGTCTTCCTGGACACTTACAGCTCCCTGAGGAATGTCCATCTGTTCATGCCAGGGACAGCTAAGTGCCTGAAGCTGTGGTTCTTAAAGTGTGGTCCCCAGTCCAGGAGCATCAGCAACACCTGGGAGCTTCTTAGAGATGTTAATTCTCAAGTTTAGCCCCAGACCTACTGAAAAGCTCTGGGTGTAGGCCCAGAAATCTGGATTTTAACAATCCTGCAGGTGATACAGATGCAGAGGTTAGTTTCAGAACCACCAGCCTAGATGATGGGCTTTCCAGGTGGCTCAGCGGTAAAGAATCCACCTGCCATTGCAAGTAGACACGGGTTCAATCCCTCGGTTGGGAAGATGCCCTGGAGAAGGAAATGGAAACCCACTTCAGTATTCTTGCCTGGGAAATCTCATGGACAAAGGAGCCTGGTGAGCTACAGTTCATGGGGTCGCAAAAGAGTCGGCCATGGCTTGGCAACTAAAGAACAACAAAGCCTAGATGATCAAAGTTAATCACTTTATCACTTTGAAGGATGTTTGTTATCATTCCATTTTTTTTTCCCCCTCTGGGGAGGGTGTGTTGGGGGAATTGATGGAGGGTCAGATTCTTCCCAACATCCCCCTTCTCACCTTGCAATACCACAATCACCAGCAATTCCCCAAGTTTCCGATCTCTTTGTGTGTTTCCCACAAAATTCAATTTAACTTGCACACTTTGTTTTTGCCTGTTCATTCAGGACACAATGCAGCCCCTGGTTCCTTGTGAACATCCCACTAGAACATGTCAAGTACCTGATTCATTTAGTAATACCACAATCACCAGCAATTCCCCAAGTTTCCGATCTCTTTGTGTGTTTCCCACAAAATTCAATTTAACTTGCACACTTTGTTTTTGCCTGTTCATTCAGGACACAATGCAGCCCCTGGTTCCTTGTGAACATCCCACTAGAACATGTCAAGTACCTGATTCATTTAGACTTATCCCACTTGCTTAATGTCTGCAACAGAAGCCTCCGTGATATTCTTGATCTAAACAGTTGAGTTAATGCCCCGGGAACAAAGGGGCCTGGTGTTTGGGTGAGCTCCCATGGGACTGACCACCACAAAGAGAAGCTTGTTGAATGCACACACAAAAAAGAGAAGAGATAGGTGGCAGAGACTAGATCTTTATGATCCTCTGATTATTCTATCAGTTAGTTAAGGCATAAATCCATCCCCTGACCTAACAAAATACTATTTTACTTCCTTTCACTCCATATTTTATCTTTTATAGCCAATAAAACATAAAAACCTTACAAAGGTTATGTTCTCATCAATTTTTGCACTAAATGACAATAAATTAAGTGGCAGTTATTGCAGCTGCAACACAGGCGTCAGCCTGAAACTTTCTGGAAAGACAATCCTCCCTTCCCACTGGCGGAGTTCAGAGCTGCCAGTCAAAGATGCAGCCATTAAAATGAAATGTTAATGGCATTGCCATTCTATTTCTTTAAGTAATTAGATCATGCTGAGCCTTTACTCACATTTCTTCAAAATCTGCTCTGGACACAGAAAACAAACTGCAGGGGAAAGGACAGTTAGGGAATTTGGGATGGACATGTACACACGGCTATATTTAAAATGGATAACCAACAAGGACCCATTATGCAGCACATGGAACTCTGCTCAATGTTATGTATGCTATGTGCCAGCCTGGATGGGAGGGGGCTTTGGGGGTGAATGGATACATGTTTGAGTATGGCTGAGTCCCTCTGCTGTTCACCTGAAACTACCAGAACATTGTTAATCGGCTATACTTCACTACAAAACAAAAAGTTTAAAGTTTGGGAGAAAAAAATCTGCTCTGGAGGCCAATAAATAAAGAATATGAAAACACGAAACCTGAAATATTTGTCAGATATTTTTTAAAAAGCTACAGAACTACTTTGAATCCAATATCTTCCAGTTCTCACTGTAATAAGGTGGCCCAAAGCGCCACAACACTGGATGGTTCCCAATGCATAAACTCTAAATACACTTTTCATTTATATAGAAATCACTTAACCAGCGTTTCTCCAAAGTTCCATGCCACGAGTCAGTACCAGGCACTTAGAACAAGACCTGGTGCACAGCAAGGGCTCAACATTAGCTCCCCTCTCATTTGTTATTGTTGCTACTGTAGCTGTTGCTGCGAGATTATGCGCTATTACATGCTATTATGCGCTAAGAATATGAGGTGAAAAGCAAAACATGCAGCTCTCCTCTTCTCATGAAGCTCATGGGCTAGCAGCAGAGACAGATACCAAAAAATAATCGTCAATAAATGTAAGCTAAAAACAGAACAATTAAAACGTAACCCATGGGGGAGGCAAACTAAGAAAAGCCTAGAGTAGTTCTGTATCATTTTATGATTCTGAAACCTCTCAGATACTTACTTTCAACCAAATCACGACCCCTCCCCAGATGTTTCCAAAGCCTTCTGTACTACTATGCAGATTTCAAATATAAAACAGCCCCCAAAATTGCAAACAAATATTCATATCTTATTACTGTACCATTCAACATCAGAAACACTGTACTAATTTTATAGATAAGAACTTATTTAATACTGTTAACATTTCCAAATACAGAAACTGAGATATCCCAAGAAACAAGCCTGTGTTCAGATATATTCAGTGAATCATCCATGACTTTTCTTAGAACTTTATCTGTTCAAATTAATTCATAATTAAAGTTAAGGTTTAAGTATGCATACCACTTTCTTGAACATTATAACTATTTCTAAATAATATAAATTATTTGATTTAAAACTTTTGTATTCAACTTTTTTAAATTATAAAATGGGTTTTCCAGTGACTTCACTTAGAGCCAAGAGCAAGAAAAAGAAATTCTTGACCACAGAATGTGGAGGCCCATTCTAAAATAGAATCTGTTTCACGGGGAGAACTGGGGAAATTCAGGAAGGCCCACTGGGACTGTCACTTAGAAAAGTACTAGGGTTGGGAGGAATCCTGAGAGCATCCCCCCAAATTCTTTATAGCCCTGCAGGAGGGCCTGGGCTCTGGATCCAGACCCCGCATGTGGATTCTAGCTCCACCTCTCCGTGTCTGAACTTAGGGCTAGTAGCTTAACCTTGCTCAGTCTCAGCCTCCTGCTCTGGAGAATGGGAACTCACTTCATAAGGAAGCAACTGGAATAGTTGGGGGAATGGATGCAGATGCTTCTTAGCATGATGCTGAAACACAGTGAGTGCTTCTCCACAACCATTCAAGCCTCTCCAAACTCTGTTTCCTAATGACACACGACCCAAAGTCACAATTACAATAAAACACAAGCCGGGACCCAGAATGCACTTTCCACTTCCCATGTATTTGTTCTTGAATGTCACAGTCCTACCCTAGGATCCCCACAGGGCCCCCAGGGGAGCTGTCACCCCATGGAGCAGATGGCAGGTAGGTGTCCTCTGAGTCACTCTTTAGAGACCTCTAAGGCCTGACCTCTGGGCTTCCCTGGCAGCACAGTGGTCAAGAATCCACCTGCCAATGCAAGAGACATGCGTTTGATCTCTAGGTCAGGAACATCCCCTAGAGCAGGACATGGCAATCCACTCCAGTATTCTTGCCTGGGAAAGTCCATGGATAGAGGAGACTTGTGCGCTATAGTCCATGGGATCACAGAGTCAGACACAACTTAGCAGCTAAATAGCTGACCTCCTGATATGTTCAGCCCTGGCCCACATCTCACAGGGCAACTTATCACCAAAGTGGAGACTGCAGCTAAAACAATAGGTCAAGCAGAACTCTGCCCTCCAGAGTTAATTCATCACACATATTACCTAGATACATAGCAATCAACTCCTGTGCGCTAAGAACATTAGTCCCATGACACAATCAGGAAGGGAACCTCCCTGGTGGTCCAGGGGTTAAGAATCCACCTGTGAATGCAGGGGACATGGGTTCAGTCCCTGGTCCAGGTAGATTCTACATGCTGTGGGGCAACTCAGCCTGAGCACCACAGCTGCTGATCCTGCGCTGTAGAGCCCACGCTCCACAACAAGAAGAGTCACTGAAATAAGCCTGTGCGTCACGGCTAGAAAGTAGCTCCCGCTCGCCACAACTGGAGAAAGGCCGTACACAGCAATGAAGTCCCAGGGTAGTTATAAATAAATAAATAAATTTTAAAAAGACACCCAGGAAGGAAAAGTCTTCAGACTGTGATCCTAAACCCTTTCCTCCATCCATTTAAAACACACTTACTACTGTATGCTATGTGTCACACTTCATGCTAGACTCTAGATATAAAAATGCCAAAGATTCAGTCCTTGTCATGAAGGCCTTCACAATCTTGGAGGAAGAAGATGCTTAACAGACAATTTGAATGTGATGTTGTCATTATAGTGGAAAAAAGCTACACACAAGATATCAGAATGTTTTTCTGTTTGGAATTTGGCCTGGAAAGTAAGGTATTTAAGACCTAAGTTTTTTAACAAGCTCTTTCAAAATGACTATAACCAACTTTGGTTAACTGATTAACATATATCAGTTGTAAAAGACCCGTGAAATGAAGACAAGCAAAAAGGAAAACATAACTTATAATCTTACTGTCTGAAATAACTACTGTTAACATTTAGCTGCATGGCCTTCTAGGCTTTAAAATATTGATAGATATCGATCACTAAACAAGATATGAGATCATTTTATGCAGAGCATGGTAACCTGGGATTTTCACTTTTCCACAAACATATATTAACGTATTTCTGGAGCAGGGAATGCTCCCCTAATTTATCATTTTAAGTGATTACATAGAATTCCACTATAAGTTTCATCATTTCTTTCACTGTCTTCTACTGTTTGATATTTAGACCACTTCCAGGTTTTTTTGGCTATAATAAACATTATGACATTCTTGTTCACACATCCTTTCAAAGTCAAATTACTTCTCCAGAATAACCTCCTTGAGAGTTGAATTGGATCAAAGGGTAAGCATGTTTTTAAATCGACACAAATGAGTCTGTCTATGAAGCAGAAGAAGACTCACAGACAGAGCAACAGATTTGTGGTTGCTGAGGGGGAGGACGGATG
>SJYX01021621.1:597610-617088 GCA_006410675.1 Oreotragus oreotragus
GGGGTGGGGGAGGACGGATTGGGGAGGGATGGAGTGGAAGTTTGAGATCAGCAGGTGCAAACTATTACACATAGAATGGATGGACAAGGTCCTACTGTATAGCACAGGGAACTATATTCAATATCATGATAAACCATAATAGAAATTATGAAGAAGAATGTATACGTATGTATATCTGAGTCACTCCACTTACAGAAGAAATTCACACAACATTTTAAATCAACTATACTTCCATTAAAAATTTTTTTTTAATTTAAAGGGCTCAGCATATTTTTTAAGACATTGATGCCTATCACCAAATTGCCCTACGGAAAAGCTGTGCCTTTAAACATCACCATTTCCCCATGTTCGATTTAGGGCACTGTTCTTCATACTCTTTGCATTTCATACTTTTATTTTTTAAGATTATTTTATGTAGACCATTTTAAAAGTTTTAATTGAATTTTTTGTTAATACTATAGTGCATCCTTTTTATGTTTTGTTTTTTGGCCCTGAAGCCTGTGGGATCTTGGCTCCCAAACCAGGAATCGAACCGGCACTGGAAAGCAAAGTCTTAAACACTGGACTGCCAGGGAAGTCCCCATATTTTTAAATTTTAATGTACCCACCTTAGTTAAAAGTGTTGCTTATAAGAGCATCTTTTTCAGAGGCAACTATGACGTTTGCTGAAATTAGGCAGCTGTGAGCTGCCCAATCATCCCAGTTTGAGTTTGGGGCCTCAACACTTCTCAAACTTTACCATGCACAGAAGTCAGCTGGGATCTTGTTGCAATGTGGCTTCTGAGTCAGTAGGTCTGGGGCAGAGACTGAGAGGCTGCCTAACAAGTTCCGGGTGATGCCAAGCTTCTGGTCCATGAACTATACTTCAAGAAGCAAGGAGAACAGCTCTCTTATCTCAAGGCCCCTCCCAGCCCCTAAAAGATGCCCTCATCTCCCCAGCATCTTCCTCCTCAAAAGCGCCCAGCAGGCCTGAAATTCCTCTACCAGTCACTCCTACTCCTTGTGCTGTCTTCAACAATTCACGGAAGGCTTCCCTGATGGCTCAGTGGTAAAGAATCTGCCTACCAGTGCAGGAGACATGGGCTCCGTCCCTGGTCCGGGAAGCTCCCACGTGCCTTGAAGCAACTAACCCACGTGCCACAGCTCCTGAGCCTGTGCTCTAGAGCCCGCGGGCCACGACTCCTGGAGACCATGCACCCTGGAGACCGCGCTCCACGAGACAAGCCCACGCACCACAAGTAGAGAGCAGCCCCCTTCACCACCGCTAGAGGAAAGCCGGCATGTCCGTGAAGGTCCAGCAAAGCTATAAAAACACCACCCACAATTCACCCAGCATCAGAGGGCCTCAGTTTACCCATCCATGAACTGAAAAGCATGGAGTATCTGGTCACTAAGCTCCTCCTCACCTCCCTGCTTGAAGAGAACTAGGCATACCCTGGCACGGTCTGAGTATCTGCCTCCTGTCAGCTCACAGGCCGCACTCGCGAGGAGGCCAAGAGAGGGGATGGCACCCCAGCAAGACAGGGGAAGTTCCCCTGAAAGGGAACACTGTGCTCCAAATGCCTCTCTCCTGGGGAGTCTCCAGATGTAGTCACGTAAACCTCTGCTCTCTTCCCAAAAAGGAGAGATTTAACAGGAACCTAAGGCTAATTTGCCCATTAAAGGAACAAAGAGGGGAAGGAGGGAGGAGACTGTTAGAAATACTGCACCTGTAAATACCTCACCACAGAGCCTCGGAAGGCAGCTCTGGGCAAAGGGAGTCCAGCATCCTCGATGATACTTCAGTCGTGGCTACTCCCTTCTGTTCTGTTTTACCCTCTAGCTTTTCTGCAGCCACACTTAAAGGTAGGCAGAAACAGAAAGAGATCCTCAGCACCAGTGCTGGTGGAAGTGGTTATTTAAACAGATGTTGGATCTACAGACATATTTTCTGCTTTGCCAATAACATGAAAATGTGGCTGTTCTTATTCTGTGGGAGGCTTCCCAGGCAGCTCAGAGGTAAAGAATCTGCCTGCGAATGCAGGAGATGCAGATTCGATCCCTGGGTCAGGAAGATCCCCGGGAGAAAGACATGGCAACCCACTCCAGTATTCTTGCCTGAAAAATTCCACGAGCAGAGAAGCCTGGCAGGTTATAGTCCATGGGAGTCACAAAAAGCCGGACATGACTGAAGTGACTTAGCATGCACATACGCTTGTTCTGTGGGGACGTCAGACATGTATTCTCCACCCTCAAAGAAGACAGACTGCACGTGCTCCAGTTCAATTAATTTATTGACTAAGACCATGAACAGGGCCCTAGATCAATTTAGTTATCAAATAAGGCCGTGAAAGGTTGTCTCCTTAAATTGTCTTGTCTTTGGAAAGACTGAACCAGAATGATTACTTATTGGTAATAGTGCACTTTCTCCCTCCCTCAAAAGATACTTTCCCCACCTCTTTCTATTTACTGGCAGGAAGTTTAACATGTTCGTGAAATTTTTTTTCTCACGTTCATTTCCTTTATCTTCCTGTGAACAACTCTTAAGTATTTGGTAAGCGATCTTTTTTTTAAAGTACCCATATCCTCTGCCTTTCTCTTCTGGGGATGGTATCCCTTTCTTCCCACAAAACTGGGAGGCTTTTGTTGCTTAAAGTAAGCCTGAGTTAGGTATGATGGTCAATTCTAATCGAGACAGAACTGAATACCAATAAACACAAATACATCAGCAGGTTCCACTGTAAATGCTGGTGCTGCAGGCATAACTCACTTCCACTCTGCAAGCCTGTATCCCTTTCTTCCCACAAAACTGGGAGGCTTTTGTTGCTTAAAGTAAGCCTGAGTTAGGTATGATGGTCAATTCTAATCGAGACAGAACTGAATACCAATAAACACAAATACATCAGCAGGTTCCACTGTAAATGCTGGTGCTGCAGGCATAACTCACTTCCACTCTGCAAGCCCAGAGTCCTCCTCTGGAGCTGTTCACCATCCCCTGCTTGCCCATGTTGAGGTGGAGGCCTGGCCAGGACGCATTGCTCTGAAGACCAACAGCCCTAATTCCTCCCCGTCATTCTGCAGCTTGTCAGCAGGACCCAAGCAATAAAAAGATCAATAAGAAAACAAATCCCCCCAATTAGGTCCTACTTGATCTTAAATCCACAGCATCCAAGATTTCAGCAACATAATGCTGACTCTGGACAAGGGAAACAGACTTTTCTTAAGAAGATAAATTAGACGAGCACATGGAAGAAAGAAAACGGACATGCAACTAACGGCTAAAATATCTGAGAGCCTTCACCGTGGTTGAGCTAAGCAAAGGGCAATGGTTTCTTTTCCCATTTTCTTCAGTTTTTTATTCTCTACTGTCCCTTCTCCCTGCAACAAATGTTTTGCTTTCAACAAATAAGAATATGAAAAAGAATAAATATGATTATATAAATAACTGAAAAAGAACAGATATCTGTATATGAGTAACTGAATCACTTTTCTGTACACCTGAAATTAACACAACACTGTAAATCAAATATACTCTGATTAAAAAAAAAAAAAACCTCAGTAGAGTGCTTGGGATGAAGTAAATGCTCAAATACACATTTTTTTTTTCAGGTACTACTTTTTGATCAGAGATGCCTTTCTTTCTCTTGTACACTGGTGTTTTGTTTTCCACACTGAAATTATAATGTATCCTAAAGACAGCAAATGCAAGTCCTAGGAGTCGCCTTGCTACAAGCCATCAGCTGTGATCATATCAAGATGAATATGTTGTCAGGAACCTGTAGGTAGCATTTCATTTACCCCACTCCCACCCCTAAGACAGGCTCAGTCAGGGATTAGATTATTATGCAAGCTTTCTGGACCCACTCCAAATGTAGATTGCAACTACAATTTGAAGGGAAACTTATAAAAGGTGATAGGAAATAAACCTTCTACAGAACACTTTTTATTAAAAAAAAAAATTAACCTTTTCAAAGTTTAATTCCATCCTATGTACCCATAAATAGACCAGCTTACAGGAACTAAAAGCTAATCCTATAGTAATAACACAAAGCTTGATATCTCATTCCACACGATCATTAATACTGCTTTAAACATCACAAGAAATCTCTTCGACTTCTTAAGCTTTGTAATTCATTTCTGTACACCAATTCAAGAAACCTCATTAATTTAGGTGGCCTTTTCGTGGTACATCTGAGGCACGCAAATATTTGAGATTTTTACCTTAGGTCAGAGATTAAGAAAAAATTAACTTTTCATTTTCAGGAAGGATTTATAAAAGTGAAAAAAAAAAACCACTTTTGACAGTAACGTGTTTATGTCATCTAGGTCGAAAATAAAACAGGCTGCACAGATCATCAGAAGCAAAAACTGAAAGGAAAAAAGGAGAAAGCTTTATATAAATGGTAGAGATATTTCTAAAGAAAGAAAAAAATCTGGTTATCTCTTCACCATTTTCTCCCATAACCCAGTTTCCATATTACAAATGAGTCTAAGATGGAAGAGCTTTGATTTGGGAGAGGAAAAAAATCCTTTGAACACTGATCGACACACAATTTGTGCAATTATTTTACCTAGATTTAACTCCCTCTTCTCAACTCTCTAGTCATTTGATTGACTGAGATACTGTGTCCATTGAGCGGTTTACAATTATCCTTAAACCAGTGAAACTTCAAAGGCTGTTCAATAGGTATTTTCCGTTCTTCATTAGAACTCGTAAATGTATAACCTGCACATAAACAAGTCACTCTGCCTAATTAAATGGAATCTCTTCGTCTCTATTAAAAATTTAGAAGTGCTGCCTGAGTATAAACATGTCATCTGAGAAGGGGAGGGAACACTCCTGTAACATCCGTGCATAACCAACCGCATCGCTTGTAAGCAAAGTCACGTTAGTAATAGCAGAGATGCACATACATTTTTCTAATTATTTTACTATCAAGAAAGATTGTTTTAAGGTAAAGGATATTCATTTTGGGGAGTTACCCCCTCAAATATTATCTAAATAATAATATTTCTAGGGAAATGTAGTCTCGGTGCTTTAAATTTACTTCAGATTATCACATAGCCTTTCCCCTACTTTCTTGTTCAAGCATCTGTGTCCTGGAAGAAATAATGGTGTTTTCCTCTAATATTTGTATTTAGCTTAGAGAATGAGTTGTTTGTTCTGTTTTTTTTTTTTTTTTTTAACCATATATCTAGAGCTAGAATTCTTAGGAAGATAATCCCTAAAAGCTGTTTTGGAAGTGTAAATGTTCCTAAAGTGTTTTGAGTTTTTATTGTTTGGCCTGTTGAAGAAAGCAACGGTTTTTAAACTCTGCCTTTTTTTTGGAAAATTGATGTAGGAATTATAAAGCACCTCCAGCTAAACAAGCAGTTGAACTTGTGCTTCGAATTCACTTTCCAGGTTCCCAACATTCTTTAAAAAAAAAAAAATCTCTTCATAAAGTTTGAAACAATATTTGTGACATGGAGCTTTATGTCAGAAGACCAGGCAGAAATGGTAGCGTGTAAATGTTTGAGGAGGCAGATGTAGATTTCTGAGCTGTGAGGTGTTTTGTTAGCGCACCCTCTTGTGGTCAATCATTGTCAACACACTTTCTGTTCCACATTTTTTTAAAGAACAAGTTCAGCAATTCACATAGTGTAATTCTGACAAAAATAAGCTGCAAGTCAGAGCTGAACCTTCTAGTCTTTTGTTCGGTTTTGGGCCCTTTCCTCTTCTCCAAAAACAACTTATAATGCATTCACTCAAGAGCACAAGAGAATGTATGAGAGTTCTTAAATGTACCAGATCGCTTAACACATACGTGCACAAGTTACACATGGTATTCCTAGGGCTCTGGGAAGAGAGAAATTCTTCTACAAGAAATGACACCCATCCCCTAATGTCCTTCAGCTGGCCGTGGAAGGGATGGCTTCTTTCCCAGCATCCACACCCCTGGCAGATACCTATCTATAGCATGAGGTTGATGTAACAGCTGTAGGCCAGGTGGATGATGTCACCCATCACTGCCTGAAATGTCTGAAAATGCTGTGATACAGGCTGAACTCATCTGCAAGGAGAATATATATTCTCAGTGGACCAAGGGCCCAGCTGCCTCAGTCCTTGAGTGAAAGTAAGTGTAGCTTTTTTGTTATATCTGCTCCAAACGAGCTACAGGTATTCAAATGAATGAAAAAATAGTGAATGAAGTAATTATATTCAGGTAGCTCCATAACTTGTTAAATATGCAAACTATAAACCATTAAAAAAACTAACATCATGGCACCTGGTCCCATCACTTCATGGCAAATAGAACAAGAAAAAGTGGAAACAGTGATAGATTTTATTCTCTTGGGCTCCAAAATCACTGCAGATGGTGACTTTAACCATGAAATTAAAAGATACTTGCTCCCTGGAAGGAAAGCTATGAAAAACTAGACAGCATATTAAAAAGCAGAGATACTACTTTGCCAACAAAGGTCCGTATAGTCAAAGCTATGGTTTTTCCAGTAGTCATGTATGGATGTGAGAGCTGGACCATAAAGAAGACTGAGTGCCAAAGAATTGATTCTTTCAAACTATAGTGCTGGAGAAGACTCTTGAGAGCCCTTTGGACTGCAAGATCAAACTAGTCAATCCTAAAGGGAATAACCCTGAATATTCATTGAAAGGACTGATGGTGAAGCTGATGCTCCAATACTTTGGCCACTTGACGCGACAGGCAGACTCACTGGAAAAGACCTTGATGCTGGGAAAGATCTGAAGGCAAAAGGAGAAGGGGGCGGCAGAGGATGAGATGGTTAGATAGCATTGACTAAATGGACATAAATTTGAGCAAGTTCCCAGAGATAATGGATGGCAGGGAAGCCTGGCATGCTGCAGTTCATGGGCTCACAAAGAGTTGGACACAACTTAGCAGCTGACCAACAGCAAACCACGTCTACGGTCTCAGAACGTTCTACCTAGAAGCTTCACTGACCACGTCTACGGTCTCAGAACGTTCTACCTAGAAGCTTCACTGACCACGTCTACGGTCNCATTGGAAAGACTGATGCTGAAGCTGAAACTCCAATACTCTGGCCACTTGATGCGAAGAACTGACTCATTGGAAAAGACCCTGATGCTGGGAAAGATTGAAAACAGGAGGAGAAGAGGACGGCAGAGGATGAGATGGTTAGATGGCATCACTGACAGGATGGATATGAGTTTGAGCAAGCTCCGGGAGTTGGTGATGTACAGGGAAGCCTGGTGTGCTGCAGTCCATGGGGTCGCAAAGAATCGGACACGACAGAGCAACTGAACTGAACTGACTGATGCCCTTGAAGTGAGGCTGGCTTCCGGACTTGCTTAGCTAAGGAAACAGCAGAACTGAAGTCCTTGACTGTGGGGAAGAAGCACTTAAGAGCTGGTGGGGTCTTCTCCACCTCCCCCACCATTGCCAAGTTGTCCCAGGGGTGATGCTTCAGCCAATGCGGGCCCCTGGGTGGCTGTGACGGGCAGAGCCCCCTGCTGACCTGTGGAAGAGCCACTGAGACCTGGGAGTCATTACCCGGTGGCTCAGCAGTAAAGAATCTGCCTGCAATGCAGGGGACCTGGGTTTGACCTCTGGGTTGGAAAGATCTCCTGGAGAAGGGAACAGCTACCCACTCCAGTATTCTTGCCTGGGAAATCCCATGGGCAGAGGAGCCTGGTGGGCTGCGGTCCATGGGGTCGCAAAAAGTTGGACACGACTGAGTAACTAAACAGGAACTTGAATACAAGCTCTTCTCTGTATCTGGAACACAGCCTTCAAGGCTCTCCAGGGCCTGCCAGCCTCCCAAGCCCCAGGTGCCATCTGCCTTCTCTTTGCAGACTTCACTCCAGCCAGCGGGTCATCCCTGTTAGAGCCTGGTGCCGAGCACAGGATCTGGTCCGGAGAAGGCCCATGCCCTAACACTTAAATGATGCCTGTATCACCACTGCGGCTTCCAGCTCCTGCACCATCTTCCCCCTGCACGAGCCCCACGAGCATGTTCACCTTCCGAGTAGCCACGTGCTTGGCCAAGGATGCTGGATCTTTGACGCGTAAGAACCAGACGTGAGACCTCTGTTGCCCTCTTGCTGTGGACCAAGGTAGGGAGGAGCACAGAATCTAGCCTGCCAAAGTGACTGAGAGGAAGCCTGAGGCACTTCTGAGAAGCAGTTCCTTGCCCCCTGTTGCTCACTCGGTAAGTCGTGTCCAACTCTTTGCGACCCCATAGACTGCAGCACATCACACTTCCCGCTCCTTCATCTGGAGTTTGCTCAAAGTCATGTCCAGTGATTCGATGATGCCATCCAACTATCTCATCCTCTGTCGCCCCCCTCGCCTCCTGCCCTCAACCCTTCCCAGCATCAGGATCTTTTCCAATGAGTCAACTCTTTGAGTTAGGTGGCCAAAATATTGGAACTTCAGCTTCAGCATCAATCCTTCCATTGAATACTCCGGGTTGATTTCCTTTAGGATTGACTGGTTTGATTACCTTGCAGTCCAAGGGACACTCAAGAGTCTCCTTTAGCATCACAATTTGAAAGCATCAGTTCTTCAGCTCACAGCCTTCTTTATGGTCCAACTCTCACAGCCATACACAACTACTGGGAAAACCATAGGTTTGACTAGATGGACCTTTGGCAGCAAAGCGATATCTCTGCTTTTTAATACACTGTCTAGGTTGGTCATAGCTTTCCTTCCAAGGAGTGTCTTTTAATTTCATGGCTGCAGTCACCATCTGTNGCCTTCTTTATGGTCCAACTCTCACAGCCATACACAACTACTGGGAAAACCATAGGTTTGACTAGATGGACCTTTGGCAGCAAAGCGATATCTCTGCTTTTTAATACACTGTCTAGGTTGGTCATAGCTTTCCTTCCAAGGAGTGTCTTTTAATTTCATGGCTGCAGTCACCATCTGTAGTGATTTGGGAGCCCAAGAAAATAACATCTGTCACCGTTTCCACTTTTTCTCCCTCTATTAGCCATGAAGTGATGGGACTGGATGCCACGATCTTTGCTTTTTGTTGAGTTTTCAGCCAGCTTTTTCACTTCTCCTCTTTCACTCATCAGGAGGCTCTTTAGTTCCTTTGCTGTCTGTCATGAGTGGTAAAATCTGCTTTCTGAGGTTGTTGACACATCTGGAAATCTTGAGTCCAGCTCGTGATTCATCCTGGCCTTCATTTCACACGATGTGCTCTGCATGTAAGTTGAATAAGCAAGGTGACAATCAGTATACAGCTTTGTCAGACTCCTCGATTTTGAACCTGGCTCAGAGATACATGGGAAGGTTCTTTTCTGCTTCTGTGCTTGGCTGCAGGAGGTAAAGGCTGGAAGACCCTCTAGCCACCTTGCCATCACAAGGGGTGCTGCGTCCCAGACCAGCAGTGTGGAAGAGGGGCTGAACCTGGGTGAATTCAGAGTTCACCTGGACTTTACCAAGCCTGGACCCGCCCTACCAACCCTCTTACCTGGGATGATGGGTTCCTGCCTGTCGAAGGTAGCTGAGGGGGAGTCCTGAGTTACAGGTGAAATCGGCCATACTCAATGTGGATGAATTAGAAACACTCCAAATACTGGACCCCAGATTTATTTATTTTGGGCTGTGCTGGTTCTTCATTGCTGTATAGGCTTTTCTCTGGTTGCAGCGAGCATGGGCTTCTCGTTTCAGTGGCCTTTCTCATGGTGGAGCACAGGTTCTGGGGCTCTGGGGCACTGGGACTTCAGTAGTTGCAACTCCTGGGCTCTAGAGCAGTCTTAATTAAATTTGTGATGCATAGGTTTAGCTGCTTCTTGGTATGTGGGATTTCCCTAGATTGGGGACTGAACCGGTATCTCCTGGGTTGACAAGCAGGAGTCTTTACCACCGAGCCAAGAAGCCCTGCGACGGTTTGATTTTAGCTGAGACTCATGTCACACTTCTGACTCCCAGAACTGTAAGGTATCAAGTTCCTGTTTTTTTTCTTTCACCAAGTTTCTGATTTAAACCACTTGGCTTGTATAATTTATATGGCAGTCACGGAAAACTAAGAGAGGCCCATCAAAACACAGAAACCAAATTAAGTCCCAAGAAGACGTGGCTACCCTCCAGGCCAAGCCCTGCTCCCATCTCTCCCTCGCAGAGCATGGCTTTCTCAGGGCAGACCCCAGGTTAGCAAGAGGGGAGTCTCTGAGTCCACTAAAATCCACAGTTGTGGAGGCTGGAAGTCCAAGGTCAAGTGGCAGCAGACTCAGTGTTGGGCGAAGACCCTCTCACCGGATGGCTGTCTTCACGCCACACCTTCACACAATGGAAGGGGTGAGGAAACTCTGTGGGGTTTCCTTTAAAATGGCACTAACCCCTTTCACAAAGGCCCCACCTCCAAACCCCGTTGTCTTGGGTGAACAGATTTCCACCGGGGAATTTTGAGGCGACACAAATGTTCCATCTACAGCAGTTAGGGCCCCTGTTTATGCCAGCCTCATGGTCCTGAGGTCATCCCTGGCCTCTTCTGTGATCCACATGGGTCACCGGTGTCCAGAGCTGGAGCCGGGGGAAGTGGAAGCTGTCCGGAGGTTCCATCCCCACAGCGTCACTGTGACCGCCACCCGGGGACTGACTGGCTGCTGAGGACAGACTCTCGTTTCAAGGCTGTGGCCTCCCACCCCCTTGTCATTTCTGGGGCAAGGGGTGCTGGGGGCAGCACAGACAGACAAGATCCGTAGATTAGTTGTTGTTTTTTTTTTAAAATAACTGCATCCTTTAATGGCAGTAATACAATTATTGGATTAAGAGACCACAGGAGAAAGGACAGGTGGTGTTTCTGGAAGACAGATATGGAGTACAAAAAGGGGGAGGAATAGAGTCATGCGACGATCATTGTAAAAATACAGTACATTATATACATATTTGCACCGTCAACTTTCAACTCTGAAATAGTATTTACACTTTTGTTACAATCCTGGTTAGAGAACAATTTATTTTTTCTTTAAAAGCTCGGCCTGATGGCAAATGAAAATTTTGGGTGAATTCATAGTCCCATGAGGTTCTTAGGCTGAATATTCCAAGAGGAGGGTTCCAGCTTCTAATTCATCCACAGATTTCAGTTTTAAAAAAGTATTTCATTTTGCTTCTACAAAATAAAATTCTCAGAGGGGGAAAAAAAAAAAAAACAACCCAACACCCAACCACAGCCACACTGCGTATTCTTTTCTTATATTACAAACCAGGGGCTGCAGCCCTCTGTTTTGAGGCCAACACTGGTGGCTGAAGAAAAATCTCATTAATGATTGTTTTTTAAAAAAAAAAACAGAAAAAGACACAAAGACAAGCCAAACCACCCTGATCACGGCGCACTGACCCTGTGGGGGTGCCTCCCTCGCCCTTGCTTCTGGCACCAAACTCTACGACTATTCCTTCTCTGGGGGAGGGGGTGTGGGACCTTCTTTAACCTCCCACCCCAGGGAGGTGGGAGGGGTAACCCTCTGGCTGGCTGGGACACCAGGCTTCCTCATTATTAGCAGGAAGAGTCAGGGTCCTTAAGCGAGGGGGCCGAGATGGCAGGATGAGGAGCGAGGCAGGAGAGCGTTCCCGAGGTCACGGCGTGGGCCTCTTCTGGGCTCTGTGGACAGGACAGGAGCTCAGCCAGGATCCCGGGGGAGCTGCGGAGCCCAGGGCAGCCCTTTCGGCTCCCTTCCCGGCTCAGCCGGATGGATGGAGAGCAGGACGCGGGCTGTGGGGTCCTTGCCCCGCTCACAGCGGGTCACCCTCTGGGCCCTGGCCAGCTTCCCACCATGTCCTCAGGCCCCCTTCCTGGATGTGGCCATAAAGCCAACACTGCAGTGCCTCTGAACCCATGCCCCCTTTGGCTTGGAAGAAAATCAAACACACCAAAACCATGGGCCCTGAAGGTACGCTGTGAAGGGGTGTGGAGAGGGCAATGCTTTGCTGACCACCACCCCAGCTCCCTCCGTCGGGAGCGTGGTGGCACGGCCACGCACGGATCCTTGAGCTGTCCCCAGAGGGGCTGGGGCCGGCACACCACGCGCGTGCTCTACCTTCCAGGGCCCAGGACAGAGCCCGGCACGCGGGGAGAAAGGCATGGCCACAACAGGACAGGGGTTAATACTGACGGAAAGCACGCAGTCTGTGGGGCCGTCGCCCTGCACTAGCCCTGCTGACTCCAGGTCCATCTCTCACCCTGGAGTCTTCTGCTGAAGGCTGGTGGGCTGGTCGGCGCGGGATCACAGATGAACTCTGAACGGAGGGGGGCGGGATGGAGGCAGGGGGCCCTGCGGGTGAATCCAGACGAGACAGCAGTGGGAAAGGACTTTGTTTCTCCTGGCCCAGGCAGCTTCCAAAGGCTCTTCTTTCTTGATACTTCCTCGCTTCCACTGGCCCCTGAAGCGGGTCATCATGGCCTGCACGCTGCAGAGGAGACGCAGAAATGCCTAGACCTGCTTCCCCGCGGGGCCTGCCCACCGTCTCGGCTCCAGCTCTTCTTGTTCATGCAACACTTCGTGCCTTCTTGACGCCTGCTGCTCCCTTCGTCCTGAGGGGTGGGGTGGGGCGGGAGGAGGAAGAGGGGCCCCGCTTTGCCCAGAAAACCCACCAGACCCCCAGCTGCCAGACTGGGGCCCCAGCCTTTAAGGGAGTCCCTGAAAATTGGGCCTGGCCAGGCCAGGCGGAGTGCCAGCTGGGCTGAGGCCCAGGGGACTCGCGACTGCTCACATGCACGTGGAGGTTTTGTCGGCGGGCATCTAGCAGCCCCGCAGCACTGACCAGAAGTTAAAGATGGTTATATACAATTCATATGTTTTAAAGAAGATACTACTTAAAAAAAAAGAGAGAGAGAGGAAAAAAGAAAACAATAGGAAGAAAGAAAAGAAAGAACACCCAAACCCCCTCCCCCCTCCCCCNACCATTTCCAGGTAGACAATTCAGACATCAAGTACATTCTCAATGTTGTACAATCGCCACAATTATCTAATTCTGTCACCTCGAAAAACACCACGCCCGTCAAATGGCCACCACCCCCAACCCTCAGAAGCTGTCTCTTATACACATCTCTCCCCCCTCCCCCCAAGCCCCAACTCTGGTCGCTGCCCTTAAATATTGCCCTGGGAAGGGTGGGGTGCGGGGAGCGCTGGACTCCGGCTTAACACTACTGGCAGAAAGGGGAGGCGGTGGGGTCGAAGCCTTTAAACACATCTTTCAGGGACCCAGCGTCCTGCTCACCCTCTTGGGCTGGGCTGTTGCCAGCAAATGGGCTTCCGGAGCCCGTCTTGGGTGCCGGTTTCACGGTCCCGAAGAGGGTGGGCACGGGCAGGTTGTGCACGCCGGGCTGGGGCAGGCTGCCCTCTGCTGACGGGGTGCCCACGGCGGCAGCGGGGGCCGCGGTGGCCTTGGGCCGGGGCCGGTTGTAACTGTTGTATCTGTCCGTGGCTGTGGCCCCGTCGGCCCCGGGCTTCCCGGACTCAGGCTGTTCCAAGGCGGACTTGCGGACAAACGGGGGCTCCTTAGCCTTGGCAGCAGCAGAGCTCCTGCCATTGCCCTCGGGGCCCTTGGGCTGGGCGCCTGCGTCGGCGGCCGGTTCTGCGGCTTTGCCCCCCGTGTTGGGAGTCCTGGGGTCGTAGAGGCTGATGCCGCTCAGCACGCTGCTCTGGCTGCCCCCACCGCCCTGGCCTAGGCCGCCAGCTGCCAGCACGCGGGGGTCGTAGGGGGCGGTGGCCGGCGGGGAGGACTCCCCGCTGGGGCTGGCAGCTGGAGAGGGCACCTCGCCAGGGCTGGGTTTGGCCGCCCGGGAGGAGGCAGTGGTGGAGTCTGTGGGTTTCTGCAGCCGGGGGTCGGTGGGCGTCTTCCGCACTCGGGGGTCACTGGGCTTGTCGCCGGAGCCAGGGGTAGCCAAGGGGCCGGTGACATTGACAGTCTTGAGGATGCGCGAGAGGAGCTCAAAGTCAGGCAGGCTGGAGCTGGCCGCGCCGGCATCTGCGGAGTTGCCCGCGCGCTGCCGGGGGTTGGGGGGCCCCGAGGCGGCAGCGCGGTGCAGCCTGGGATCCAGTGCCGGCAGGGACTGCAGGGCGGCGGGCACGGGGGGCGCCGCCTCCTGCTTGGGCAGGGGCAGCGGGATCAGGTCCTCGGGGCTCCAGAGCACAGTGCGGGCGAAGCTGGGCCGGCTCAGGGTCACATCCTTCTTGATGTGGCTGAACTGCTGCAGCTGTGACCGCGGGTCCCGCAGCGGGTGCCCAGGGAGCGGCTCCAGGGGAATGTTGACAGCCTTCTCCCGCAGGGCTCGTTCCCCTTCCTCTTCTTCCGCCGGGGGTGGCCCAGACCCCTTGGAGCCGCCGGGACCAGCAGGGCTGGAATGCAAGCCACCATCGGGCTTGGAGGTGGGCAGGGAGCGAGCCAGTCGCGGGTCAGAGGGTCCGGTGTCACCTGGGCCTGACCCACTGGAAGCCTCGGCATGGCGGGAGAGCCTGGGGTCCCGGCTGAGGCGGGGGTCAGCCAGTCGGCCTCCTGTGGGGTGTCCCTTCTGGAGGCGGGGGTCCCCCAGCCCACTGCTGCTCAACTCTCCAACAGAAGCCTGGGGCCGGCTGGATGTCTGCTGCCTCAGTGTCTTCAGGATGGAGGTGACACTACTCCCACCTTCATCCTCATCGCTTGAGTACCAGTTTCCAGTGTCACCTGTGAGCAAGCAGACAGGCGCAGGGAGACGGTGAGTGGTCACCACACCTGCCACCAGCCCTCTTGGATCCCACGGTAGCCTGCTCCCCACCTCTTATCTCTCAGAACCTCTATTTCTCTCGCTTAAAACACCTGCTGCTCACCCTCCCCACCACCACAGAATGGCATGAAGAGCCAGGGAGCTCGTGCAGGCCAAGCACGGAGCCTGGCAGGTCTCTGGCTATCGCGGATGGACCCTTCCCTGTGTACCAGCACCGAGCTAAGGACTTTGCCTTATTTGCCACAACCACCCAGGATACAGCGCTGTCACCATGCCCATTTGACAGATGAGAAAACAGAGGCACCGACACAGCACCCCGAGATCGGGGACAAAGCCAGGCCTGAGCTCAGACTCCCAAGCCCCGGGCTCCAGCGCTGCCTTCTCACCTGGGCAGACTCAGACCCCCCCACGGCAGACCCCACTCCAAGTGCCCGTGAGCAGCAGTCGCTGCCTGGGCTCTCACTGAGCTTGGGCTCCCAGACCTGTGCCTCCCAGACCCCTCACGGTGCTCCTGCGCCCCAGGGCAGGCAGTCACCAGCTGGTAAGAGGCGGGGCCAGGTGAGCAGACGCAGCTGGCCCATGTCCAACCTCCTCGGCAGGTGCAGTCGGAGACCTTGGGGAGGGGACTGTCCCTCGTTCTCATTGCCCCACTTGCTCCCCGGCTCCTGGCTGCAGGCTCCAGATGCCTTCTCTGTCTGCCCCATTCCCCCTGGGGTGGATGCCACCAGGGCACCACTCGGCCCGACAAGACTCGGCAGCTGAGGCGGGGACTGTTACTGGTCTGTGTCAGTGACTGGGCTTTCATCTCTGGGCTTCCCAAGGACACGGTCTGGGGAGCAGGGGCTGGGCATCTCCCTCCAGCCTCCTCCACGAGGGTGCGGTCTCCTCCAGGGACCAGCCCACTGCCCTCCTCCACGGGACCAGGGTCTCGCCCTTCTCCGCAGGGGTCCTCCTGGCCACAGGCTCCTGTCCGACGCAGACCCCGGACCTAGGCACGCCCCACCACTCCCCAAAGGGTGGCCACGGCCCGCGCCCATCGGGGAGAGCCCTGCCCCGGGGGAGGACACGTGCCTTCCTCATTCTCCCGGTCCTGCTTGCTGCTCTCAGCCAGCCTCCTCGCTCTCTCCTCCTCCTGCTGCTTCTGCTGGATCCTCAGGTACAGGGCCCTCTGGGCCGAGGGCAGGAAGTCGGGGACACCGGCGCCCGGCTTCGGCCGGCCTGGGGGCCCTCCCTCAGAGAAGCTGTCTGGCTCCAGAGGGTGCTCGGGGAAGAGGTGCTCCCCAGGCTCCCCCGGCAGCTCTTCGTAGTGCCCGTAGTCCTCTGTGGCAGGGAAGAACCGAGCGTTCGTGTCGGGAAGGGCCATATGGCACCAACTCCGACCCACCCGTGCCCTCAGCTGGAAAACCACCTCTGATGGCGATGGGTAAGAATGCACAGCCTACGCCCTCCTACCCTTCCCGGGAGGGGCCCTAGCAGTAGGGGACGGAGCAGCCAAAGGGGGAGGGGGAGGTCTCAACTAGGACGCAGCCACTGAGAATGGGATTCACAGTGAGGTTTAGTGACACGGGCAAACGCTCATGAGGTGAGAACAGGATGGAACGGCGTACAGATGTTTATAAAACGCAAATAAAAGGCTTTGAAAAGACAGACAGAGAAGAGGCCCTCTGGGAATGAGAGCGGGGGCAATGAGATTGGCAGAAGGGGTTGAGGCATCGTTCACTTTTTTACTCCACACATTTCCCATCTGTTTTAAATACTTTGATGAGCATTAATCTTATAGTCTCTTTAAATAAATAAAGAAAAACAATCTCACAGTAAGCTCATAATATGAGTTCAATCACAGTAAACAAAGACCCATAAAGAAAAGAAGAAAATACACCAAAACGTTGCTATGGCTACAAGTCCACCAGAGGCTGCCGGGCGAATCCCTCTCCTTCCACAAATGCTTCTGGGCAGCTGCTATGTTTAAGGGGACGGGGTGGCTGGGGGTGTTTCTCCAACACGGCATCTAGGAAGCATCAGGCGGAAGGGCTTGCCATCTCTCCTGAAGGATGGGCAGCGTCCGGCACTAGCTGCCTCCCTTCGCAAATGCTAAGGATAGATCCAGCCAAGGATGAGGGGAACAGCATGTGGAGGTCTGTGACGAAGCACCTAGAGACTGTGTGTGTGTGTGTTGGAGACAGAGTCCAGCGAGCACTGCCCACAGGCCACTCTGCAATGAGGAAAACAGCCCCGATCTGCACCTTGCATGCAGTGCCCCTACTGAGCAGCTGAAATGCAGCCAGCTCTACCAAGAAAGGGAGTCCGTAATTTAAAGTTCCAGGAGTCAAAAAACGCTTAAATTTTTTTAGAAAGACAAATACTTCCTACATAATCATATAAAGCAAAATGTGAAAAGCCACTTTCTTCCAGCCTCTGAACTTCAGAACATGGGAACTTGGTGGGCCAGGCTGCTCTGGGCCACAGCCTCACTCCTTAAACAACAGTCCTACCCAGGCCCCCCTGCATCTGATGGTTTTACAACACTGGATATTATTAAAGGCAACTGAACGGCACTAAAAGGGTGTATTTCACAATATGGGCAATTGAGCCAACTACTCCAGAGATACCATCACCAGCTGGACAGACTTTTTGCTTCCCCACCTGGACCTTCATGCATCTCACATCCACTGTTTAAAGGGGGAGATCCCTCCGGTCAGGGTCACCTGCTTTTCTCATGTGAGAGCGTGTCACTGCCCTGGCGCCCTGCCCCACACACCTGTTTTTATGTCTCCGCACACTATCTAGACAGCAGTGAAAACTCTACCCTGATCTCCAGCCTGGTCAGCTCCCTGATGCCTGTCGTCGACTCCACGTGGTATGAAATGGGCACCTCACGCTTTCGGCAGCCAAAGCGCAAGTGCTGCCCTCCCTCCTCCCAGCCTGGCTCTCTGCAGCATCTCCCACCCCAGGGACAGCGTGGGCACCTGCCCAACAACTCTGCCCCCCCACAGGCATCCACATCTGACCCTGCCGCCTTGGCCCCTTGACTCCATGGTGCCTCCACACCCAATCCTGCTGGCTCCCAGTCACCCTGGGTGCCCCTCGCCTCACCTCTGCCCAGGGTGACTCCAGGGCAGCCTGTAAGCTTCCCAGATTCCCCTCCAGCTGCTATGAGCACCCGTGGGCCCAGTGTTCCTCTGCTACCCTCCTCCTTCTACAAGCATCCATGGCCCCCGTGTTCCTCTGCTATCCCCATCCTTCTTCCGCCGAGCACACCTCACCAGAGGCCACAGAGTCTCGTGTGCCAGGGCTTCCTTCCCCTGTTCTCCTGTCCCAAGCCACACCAACACCTGGGAAGTCCACCAACAAGGTGACCAGCTGGAACCTCTACCTGCTACAGCTGCCCCCAAGCCAAGCCTTCCTCCCGCTTCACATCCCTCTCCCATTTGCTTCTCACTTAGGCCTCGGACAGGCGGTGTCGCACCAGAGCACAGCCACTCCCAGCCCGCCCCCACCCGTTACCCCAGACACTGCCCCGCTTCACTTCCAGCAATGACCAATGCCAACCTGAGCGGCACACTTACTGATATGTTTCCTGTCTGCTTCTCTAAACTGAAACACAGTCCAGGCCTGCTCTGACCCCAGGCCTGGAAGCATGCCTGGCCCCCTGGACACCTCCCATCCTCCTGAAGGTTACACACCGTCTCCTATGAAGCAGCACTGTCATGCAAGCACCCTGACAGCCGGACTTTTAGGTTGTTAACAACACGTGTTCTCATTTTAGCCAGGAAAGGAAGGAAAGGAGGAAGGAAGATGGCCAGTGTGGGGATAGAACGAGCACAGTTGCAAGGAAGCTCTAAGCCAAGAACCACCCAGAAGCAGGCCACTGGCGGAGGGCACCTCAGCCATAAAGTTCACACAGTTCAGCATCCACCCCAACTTCCCACACTCCCAGTCCACACACCCCCAGCAAACTTACAAGAAACTGAGTTATAGTGATGCTAACAACCCATCCAGACTCAACAGGGTGGTGAATCCTACATCACTGAAAAGGTTCAGCCACTTATGGAACAGAGATGGAGTCGGATTTATGTTTTCAAAGACTAAGACCAAGGAAGGAAACTCCAATCTTCCTGACTACATTCCACTGTACAGGCCCCAGCCAACCCTCACCCTGAGCCCCGCATACCTGCTTCCCCAATGAGCCCCGGCTCCATCTCCATGCCCTCCTGCTGCTGGTAGAAGTTTTCATAGAAGTTCTGGGCTGGTGGGATGGGGGGCATCATTCCAGAATGCGGGGAGTCTCCGGGACCGTAGGGCATCATGGGAGGGCCGCCGGGGCCCATGGGCGGGCCAGGGTTCATGCCGGGGCCCATCGGCATATCTGGATGCATGTCAGGGTGCATGTCGGGATGCATATCTGGATGCATGTCGGGGTGCATGTCAGGATGCATCGGGCCCCCCATCGGCCCTGGGGGTCCCATATTGGGCCCAGGGCCCATTGGCCCAGGGGGTCCTCCGGGTCCAGGGAACCTGGAAGGAGACAATGGTGCCTGTGAGAGGGAATGCAGAGGAAGTGGGGAGCTGCAGCCTGAGGAGGGCTCTGAACAGGCTCTGAAGGCTCCAAAGATGCCACATGCTGGCCAGCCAGGCACTCACCTCACACCCAGCTTCTCAGCCAGCTGCCCTGTGGGCCGCACCACAATCTCGAACAAGGAAGGGATCTTCTTATTGTACATGTCCTGCTGCTGCTGCAGCTGCTGCGGCGACAGTGGCTCGTGCGTTGGCATGGGCATCTGAGGGGGTCCGGGGGGCGGAGGCGG
>SJYX01021621.1:617629-646588 GCA_006410675.1 Oreotragus oreotragus
CCGGTGGGCCGGGTGGGCGGGGAGGGGTGGGCAGGAGGCCCACGCCCGGGGGTGGCTTGGGCAGAGGGTTGATGCCCTGCTTCTTCAGCTCCTCCACCTCCTTCTCATCCTCGGCGCCGGCCTCCGCATCGTCCGCCAGCATCTGCGGGCGAGAAGAACAAAGCCGTGAGTCACGACAGGGAGGGGCAGGTGGTAATGCAGCCCTCCAGGGCTGAGACCTGAATTCTCCAAGCAAAGTGCTTCAGCCCCCCGAGACCCTTACAGCATAAGGCCACCGACCACGAAAGCTCTCGGGAACAGAAATCATCGCCCCCGTACCACCTATGCATCCACTCCCGGTGACCGGCTGACAGGGCAGCCATTCTTATTCTGCCGCAAAATATATGCAACATACCACGCACTGTTGCACCATTTCCAGGTAGACAATTCAGACATCAAGTACATTCTCAATGTTGTACAATCGCCACAATTATCTAATTCTGTCACCTCGAAAAACACCACGCCCGTCAAATGGCCACCACCCCCAACCCTCAGAAGACGCCACGCCCACCAAGCGGCCACTCCCACAGAAGACCCCACGCCCATCAAGAGGCCACTCCCACAGAAGACGTCACGCCCGTCAAGCGGCCACTCACCACTATCCCCCCAGGAGACACCACGCCCACCAAGCGGCCACTCCCACCTCAGATGCCACGCCCAAAGAAGACGCCATGTTGTCAAGCGGCCACTCACCACTCTGCCCTTAGAAGATGCCACGCCAATCAAGCGGCCACTCCCCCAGAAGACGCCACGCCCACCAAGAGGCCACACCCCCATGAAGTCATCGCTCCCACCAAGCGCCCACGCCCCACTTCCCCTCCCCCAGCCCCTGGCAACCACCCACCTCCTGTCTATGGATTTGCCTGTTCAGGACATTTCCTACAGACGAAGCCCTATAATATGTGGCCTTTTGTGGCTGACTTCTTCCACTGAGCATCGTGAAGTTTTCCAGGTTCACGCACAGTTCAGCTGTGTCATCTATTTCACAGCTAATAGCTCATGGTTCTGTTTGGATTTTAAGCGCCTCACCGCACTTGCAATCAAACCACCAGCATTTATGAGGACACGCAGGGCCTGATAGCAGGGCTGGTGTCTGCGGAGGGCTTCGCAGTGCACGGACTCCTCCAGCCTAAGCACCCAACCCTGTGTTTCAGTCCCGCCAACAGCTATGCATCCCCCCACCGGCAACCGGGCCCTCACTGGACCAGTCCTCTGTCTGGGCATTCATTTTCCCCCTGTATGGCTCCATGCCCCCCAAGAGACTCCATGCTGCGGTCTCTTATTAAAAGGTCAGTTCAGAGTGACAGGCCTGGTCTCCTGTATTCACTATGGGAACACCATCAGCTCCCTCCAAAGCATTACCCAAGCTTTGTTAAGATTTTACATTTAGTTGTATCTCTCTATTCCTGGCCTGATGACTATCAATTCCACAAGGGCAAGACCCCCAGGCTCCACCTAAGGCCTATTATAGGGCAGAGGGACAGTTTCAAAGTCTGGATTCAAGTGGAACATCCCACGGATTGAGATCCTGTACAGAAGTTGACACCGCGGATCTGCCTGCGTCTCTTGGAAGGCCAATGTGCAAATGGGGCCTCCAGCCTGGGCCCCAGCATCTCTGACAGAACCCTGCCCCAGCCTCCTCCCCACTCAGGCAGGGCTGCCTGTGGTTACAGAGCCGTGGGGCCCTGCACTGCTAGATCCTCACAGGGGCAACTCAGTGCCCTCAGGTGTGGGCAAAACCTATCAAGGTTACGCTTCATTAAACAGGTACAAACCTGATGAGAGCTTCCTCCCCACCCGGGGAGGGGTACCACTGCCAGCCACTAAATATGCCCGCAAGACTAGGGCCGCATGTCTCCTCACCACTCGGCACAGAACACCAGGCAGGAACATTCTGCGGGAGACTGAGGCCATGGAGATCTTTTCAGTGCTGCCCCCGGCCTGGACCGCGGTACTCAGCACACAGGGCCACACCGTGGACTCAACGACTAAATGAACCGCAGTGCTGGCCCCCAGGACAGCCTCCTGAAGGTACTGCTGATCCCCAGCGTGGTGGGCCCCCTTTCCCATTCTCACCTCCTGGGGCCACATTCCTTTAGCTTCCCCACTGCGCTCTGCAGTTGGGGCTTCTGTGCCCACCCTGTGCTGGGGAGGGAGTCTTACCTCGCTGTGGCTCCCACTACAGTACTTCCCCCCCATCACCCCTCGTGCAGACCCCACAACACCCTGCTGGACTCCAGCTAGGGACACAGCCAGCCCCTTGTGCTCACCCGTCCCCACCACCCGTCCTGGGTTCTGAGTGCTACCTGAGGGCAGGCACTGAACCACATCGGAGGCTCGGATACTGACACATAAGAGATGCTGTCTCAACCCATGAAACCCTGAACCCAAACCATTCAGGCTGTCCCTCGGTACATCTAGTCCTATAGACTCCCGGGCCTCTGTGCAGCAAAGAAGCCCTCACACCAGACCACCAGGCCCTGCCTGGGCACCACAACCCACCCCACCCCCAGAACTGATTCTGAATGATCCTCGGGTTCCCGAAGTTTAGAGGCGCGTGCTGTCAGTGGAAAAGGACTGCCACACCGGCAGACACACACAGACATGTGGGGCAAGCTTCATCAGGCCAAAGAAATAAGCTCGTGTCTGTCGGTTAAAAATTCTAAGCTTCTGCCCCAAACTAGAAACAAATCAAATGTTCAACTGGTGACTAAACAGTGTCTCATATCATCCACAGAGTGGGGTAGTACTCAGGAACTAATAGTGATGAACCACCAATACTTACAACAACATGGATGAGAAGCCAGATTCAAAACCATACACATTTAGAAGCTACATCCCATATAAATCTATTCATATGACTTCCTTGGAAAGCCAAAACTACTAGGGACAGAAAACAGATCAGCAGTTACCAGGGGCTGGAAATAGGAGGTGCTGACTACAAAAGGGTGAGTCTTGAGGGTGAAAGTGAAAGTGACTTTTCTCTAGCTAGATTGTGAGGTGGTTACATGACTCTCTGTATCTGTCAAAACAAAGGGTTTTTTTTTTTTTTAAAACTGGATACAAACTTCTGCCGCTGGCTTAAGTTGCTCAGCCGTGCCCGACTCTTAGCGACCCCATAGACGGCAGCCCACCAGGCTCCCCTGTCCCTGGGATTCTCCAGGCAAGAACACTGGAGTGGGTTGCCATTTCCTTCTCCAATGCATGAAAGTGAAAAGTGAAAGTGAAGTCGCTCAGTCGTGCCCGACTCTGTGCGACCCCGTGGACTGCAGCCCACCAGGCTCCTCCGTCCAGGGGATTTTCCAGGCAAGAGTAAACTGTACCTTGACAAAGCTGACTGTGAAAGTGTGCGTATAAATCAGTAACTGAAAGGTTTAATGGTGAAGAACCGTAGTGGGCCCCACTTACTTTCAAGCGGCTCAAGAACCAAGGAAAGCAACTAATAAAACAAACAGGGCAACAGTGCCCATCAAGGGGTCTCAGGCGGAGGGCCTCCTGCCGCTCGCTCTCACAGAACCGCCACCAACAGCCCCAAAGGCAGGCGTGTCTCAAACCTGGAGTGGACAGCTGGACGCGGATGTGTCTGGACAGACAGAAATGTCACTGAGACGTAAGAAAACAAGGCTGCAGAAGAGGGAGGGAGAGAGAACACAGAGGGGAGGGTGCTGAAGGCCCCATCCTCAGTGGCACCACAGCCTGGCCCCAAGGGTGGCCCAGGAGCCTCAGGTCCCACCCCTGGGGGTCGGGCTGTGACTCTGTCCAGGAGAGGAGGAGATGGCTGACCTCCTGCCTTTATCAGGGTTATTACTCTGGGCCCGTCGTAAAGGTTGAAGTTTTACTTTCTGACCACCCAAATTCGATTCTGGAATGGTTTTTCCAGGTTCAACACTCATTAAAAAAAAAAAAAATTTCTCCGTTTTGGCTGCACTGGGTAGTCACTGCTGCATGGGGCTTTCTCTAGTTGTGGTGAGTGGGGTCTACTCTCCAGTTGTGGTGTCAACACTCACTTTCAACCTACTGAGACCTGACTTGAGATAGGGCATGATACTGATGCTCTCAGAATGTTTATGGCCAGAAATGGAAATGTGCCACCCTGATTTGCTCTGGGTTTTCATTCGAGTGTCTCGAGCCGTGCTGTCCAATATGGTGGTCACTGATCACGTGTGGCTACCAGGTGCTTGAAATGGGGCTATAAGTAGAAAATAAGCACCAGATTCCTTAGACTTAGTATATATTAGAAAAAAATACAAAATATCACGATTTTTTTTCATATATTTATTACTTGATGAAATGGTACTCTGGACATGGATATACTGGATTAAATAAAATACATTAGTAACATTAATATCATCTGTTACTTTTTACTTTTTTCTAACATGGCTACTAGAAAAATTTGTATGTAGCTCTGCTGTGTTCTTCTTGGACAGCATTGGTCTAGAGTGCAAACTCTGAACCTCCAGGAGGGGGCAGCCCTCAGTCAGAGATGACTCAGTTCTTCAAATGAGAAATGAAGCCAGCATTACTTTTTCCACTCCTTACCCTGAGAATGACTCACAGGTTCTAGACAGTTACCAGTTACAAAACCCTGTTCCTAGGCTCACAGGCCAAAAGGTGTGCCAAAGATAAGGACTTTCTCCTTGATGCTCTCCCAGTGAGGAGTGGACGTCCTCTTGCTCTGCTTGTTCAGGGCTTCCCCTCAACCCCTCAGGCAGCCCCGGGCCCCATCTAAACAGTGAAGTCACCAACGGGTGGATTCTCGGAAGCTGGCTAAGGCACTGATTCTTCCCATTATCAAAAAATAGCCCCAAACCTTCTGGGAACCAGACAGAAGGTGGGAAAGCCTTCACCTGGGAGAACACATTCTCTCAAACCCATTCACCCGATGACGAAGCAAAGTGAAAGTCGATTCTGCTCTTTGCAACCTACAGCCCATGGGGTTCTCCAGGCCAGAACACTCGAGTGGCTAGCGGTTTCCTTCTCCAGGGGATCTGCCCAACCCAGGGATTGAACCCAGGTCTCCTGTGTTGCAGGTGGATTCTTTACCAGCTGAGCCACCAGGGAAGGCCATCACCCTATGACAGATGTCAGGAAACCAAGAACAGGAACCGGGGCCCCCAAAGTCCTCAGTCTGACTCTCCAGGGAGAACAAAGGACATGAGAATGAGTTTTGGACGTCCTCTGGCTGGTAAGGAAGCCCTGCTACCTCAGTGGAAGGGGTCCCCCACCCTCAGAACTCCCAATGCCCTGTACCTTTTCTACTACATAAAAGATTTGGAAAAAAACATTTGACTTTTCCATCAAAACAGAAGCCATCTGAAGCCTCACTTCCTCTCCATGCTCCCTGGGCTCTCAGAAGGCCAGCTAGGAAATCACGAGGAGTGTTTGGAGACACACCAGGCCACATTCCTTTCAGGGAGCCGCTCCCCAGTCAACACCGCCCCGGGCAGAGAGAAGACACACATGTGACCACCCCCATCCTCCCTGCAGAGGGTCCCCACTCCCTCCTGAACTCGTCCCAGCTCCAGGTCAACGCAGCTGGCATCCTGGTCCCGCACGGAAGCCAAGCCCCTGGCCGTCCCAGTCCCCGTCAGCCCGGGCATTACCTTGTCCAAGAGCTCTCGGGTCTCCTCAGTCAGGGGGTCGTGAGAGAACATGCAGTCGTCGCCGTTGATACAGTTCCCAGTCGTATGGTACAGCTTACACGGGAAATCACGTACACCGCAAGTTAAGGCGAATGCCTCACCTCATGAAACCCCCCCCAGGACAGAAACCAAGCCCCTCTGTTTCAGAGAGGAGGAGATTGAAGCCCAGGGAGGTGCAGTGGCTGGTTCAGCTGTGCACAGCAGGTTGGCAACTGAGCCAAGATGAGATGCCTGTCTCAAGCGCAGCCCGCTCCACCACGCAGACCTTGAGGCCCTGTCCTCAGATCCTTACTCAACAGGAAGAGGGTGAAAGTTCAATCATCTGCCCACGGTTACACAGCCATTTGGAAGTCTCAGAAAGACAGCGGGCAATGGCATGGTCTCGAGAATATACTTGACCCTTGAATGACATGGGGGTTGCGGCACCAACCCTCTGCCCAGTCAAATATAGGAGTATAATTTATAATCTGTCCTCCACACCCTCGGTTTTCCATCTGTACCAAGAGTATGGAGGATAGATTATATATAAATTAGAGTCAGATTTTTGTGTCTTAAGATCCAGCCAACTCCAGATCCTGCAATACTATGGTATTTACTACCAAAAACAACCCACGTATAGGTGGACCTGCAGAATTCACTCACGCCACTCAGGGATCAACTGTGTATGTATGGGGAACACATAACATGCGCACCTCAGTTTACTCATCTGCAGAATGGCAAGAGCAGACCTGTCGCAGGGCAAAGGTGAGGGCTGAAAGAGATGGAGACGGTCAGAGGGCTCTCGGCACCTCCTCGGTGCACAAATGGGAGTGCGGTGGGCCAGCTGTTAACACCAGTAAGGAGAAAAGGTCTTCACCCTCCATGCGCTCGAAAGCAGGCACCAAAGGATATCATGCATGTAGGGGCAGTTCTCGGCTCGGGCACAAAACCCAGTGATGTAAAACTTGCACAGTTCTCGCTTCTTTGGTAGCTCGATGTCGTGGCTAAAATTACAGTGGTCTCCCTGGAAAAGAACCAGTCAAAGGTAAGCTGTTCGCCAAGGAAGTACTCCTCTGTCACTGGGGAAGCACAGAGGGACCAGTGACAAAAACGAACAGTCCCCTCCACACAGCCCCTGGCATTTATGCCAGCCCATAATGCAGTTTCCCACCAGCCTGAAACTTCTGCCGAAGCGTGTGCCCCTTTCTCCTGCCCGTGCCCCCTCCCCCTTGTACTCAGCTACCCCACCCCCACCTGCTCCATTCTGCTGCCTTCACTGCTTCTGACCCCTCCTCCTGCTTCCCCCTCTCTTACCCACGTACTGCTTTCTGTTTGCTGCATAACAGCCAGTGTTCAGTTTCACTCTTCTTTCTTCCTAACAGAACCCCAAGCTGGGGTTAAAAATACTCTATTTCCCAGCTTCCTATGCAGTTCTGCCCAATGAGATGTACATAAAGTCCCAGGGAAGACAATGCTGCCAAGGCATTTTTTTCCCCAGCAATTCCTTCACAGTTTTCTTCCTCCCAGCCCTAGATGTGATGGCACAGCAACCACTAAGCAACCATGAGGACGAAAGCCACTTGCTTAAAGATGCCAGCCTAAGAACTAGGAAGGAACCTGGGTCTCCCATGGTGTTACTCATCACTGTACCTGCCCTGTAGTGCCCACTCCCAGACTCTCTGATCTTTTTATTTTTTGGTCATATGACACGGCACACAGGATCTCAGTTCCCCAACCAGGCACTGAGCCCATGCCTGCTGCAGTGGAAGCGCAGAGTCCTCTGTTAGGATTGGGCGGCCCGGGAATTCCCACACTCTGTTCCGAGACAAAATGTCTATGGGTTTCAGCCAGTGGAATTGAGCTTTCGGCTATTTGCAAACTGTACAATCCAAACAAAACAACATCCAGGCGAACAGAAGAAAGAAACTTGAATACCTGCGCCCTCTTTCTCTTCCTAATAGCTATTTATTTTTGTTTGTATGTATTTCAAGTTTCTAAAAATAGCATGAATTGCAACTCTGAACAAGGAAAACTTTATGCATGCATGTGCGAGGTGCAAACCTTTGCTTGAAACATAATAACATTTTTTCCTGACACAGATACATAGGTACAGTATTCCCTGGTAACATGTTGGCCAATATCTGCCCACTGACTGAATTTGAATAAAAAACTGGCTGGCTGAACTAACACTGGACTGTACTTCAGGACCCTGAGCTCACTGGCACGTCTCTTGGCATAACACTCTGCTGTGAAGGTCGAGGCGGGCCTGATCCCTTCCCACTCCCACCTCTTCTGCCTTGATGACTCCCTCTCCAACATTCACATTCAGTAACTCAACCAGGCTACGTCACACCTTTGCATTAGAGACAGATCCAACAGAACATCTGAGGCTCCGTGCATTGGGTGAAAATTTTAGCCAAAAAAATCCCAACTAAAATAACACAGATGTGTCACCAATCTCGTCCTGGCTCTTTAATCATTTCCAGGCCCCCGACGCATCTCTCAACCACTCCAAGCCCACCCAAACACTGCCCCAGAGAGTGTAGCCTCCAGAAAGAAAGGAGACCGTGAGGCCCGTGTGTCCCGGCTCCAGGCACCCTGGCCCCGGGACTGCCCTTACCCACGTGCACCGCCCCTCCACGAAGTATTTGCAGATGACTTTGCCTTTCTTGTCGGACTGCTGGTGGGGCTTGTCGTGGTCACTCCTCCGGTAGCTCCCGCCACCATCCTGTTGGGAACACAGAGTGGGAATGGAAAGGAGAATTAAAAGGAAGGGCAGGGAGGGGCCTGTGCAAGCCAGGTGGAATGGACCGTGAGGGTGAGAGGGACTGACTGGCAGGGGTGACAGGGCACCGACCAGCCAGTTCCATCTGGGGCCCAGGTGGGTGGCTTAGAGCCCTGCTGCTTGGAGCTGAGGACGCGCGTGCCACACACCAGCAGGAACGCATCCGCTCCAAGGCGGCACCTTCCTGGAGAACTCAGAGAGCAGGTGACTGCAGGTGCTACAAAGATGTGGCTTTAAAAATAGAGGGTCTCCACCGAAGAGCATCACCCAGGAGAGCTGATTAGTGCTGAGAGGCTCCCTGCTGGAACGGCTGATAGGAGCAAGGGGATGGGATCAGCCTCAGAAGACAACTCATTTAAAGAAAAAAAATTTCAAGAAGGAGCCTTGAGTAAGAGCATCACAAGGGGATGGAGGGCCGACTTACGCCCATGTCATCGTCGTAGAAGTCCTCGTCGTCGTTCATCCCGCCCTTGTTCATCCCACCTCGGCTGCCTCCTCGACCACGGCCCCGGCCCATCCCTTTCCCTCGACCTCGGGAACCCCGGCCGCGGCCTCGACTTAACCCTGCAGAGAGAGACGGCGTCCATCTGCAGCCACTGCCCAGGACCTGAGTCCCGCGGCTGCCAGGGGAGCCCCCGCCCCCCCTGCCGCCTCGCCCTGGGAGCACCGGCCCACCTCGCCCTCGGCCATCCTTGGACCGGCGGTACTGGCTCAGCTCCTTGGAGTAGTCATCGTAGTCCTCATCTCCCATCGGCTCCTCACTCTCTCCATACTGGAGCCCCGGGAGGAGGAAAGCAGGCAAACGTCATTTGGGGAACAGTGAACCACGCCCTGAACTATACACACCGCCTCTTTCCGCCTTTTTGTACACTCAGGACAACACCAGACGGGGGTGGCCAGTGAGCGGCCCCAGACTCCTGCCTGCGCCCCTCTTCACTCGCCCCAGCCTGGGCAGTGTCTGGGTCCTGGTCCCTTCCCTGAGGTCTGTACGCTCCGGGCTCCCACCCAGCCCGTCACTCCCAGCTCCCAGGGGACAGCGGTACAGCTGGAACAAGCAGCGTGGCCAGGCCTCGGACAGGGACAGAACACGAGTGTGGCTGTTCTCCTGTGTGTGTAGGGGGTGGGTAAACAGACGACTACAAAGGTTTTGGAAGCACCCTGGGGAGCCCTTTCTTCAGGGATGAGGAACGGAGGCGCCAAAAGAAAGGAGCAGCTGAAGATATTCGACAGCTCAGCCCTGGGAACCTTTTCAATTCTGAATCTCAGGAAGATTCTCTCTATTCAAACAACAAAGGAACGTTTGGAAACACAGAAAAAAACCTGCCATCTGATGCCTTCTTCCCAGCAGTCTTAGGGACCACCTCCAACAGAGCCCGCGCCCACCAGCCATGCTCCCCCTGCCCCCGAGCTGCAGAAAGCCTTACGTCCATCTCCTCCTCGTAGAAGTCCTCTTCGTCCTCCGGGTGGTCTCCTCCCACGGAGCCTCTGCCCCTGCCTCGGCTGCCCCTGCCCATGCCTCGGCCTCGAGACCCTCCACGGCTGCCTCGGCCCCGGTAGCCCCTTCCTCGGCCCCGGCTGCCTGCATGGTGATGAGACAGTGAGCAAGGGAGAAGTCAACCCCCGGCCGCCTGAGGTCAATCACTTTCTCCTCCTCCAAGAAGCCTTCCCAGCTGCTCTGGGCTGACACAGTCCCTGGGCCTCTGGACAAGGCTGGCTCAGCACCATGGACACACAGCTGCTGTACACTCCCCACACAACCCTGAGTGCTGCACTTTCCCACACGAGGCCACCAGGCACATGGGGCCACTGTGCACCCAACACGGGGCTGACCAAACTAAGAGGCTATGATGCCAAAAGACCTACTGCCCTCTCCTGCGTGAAGTGATTTTCCATATATGTTTGTGGTTTTAAATGAAAGAAAAAAAGAAAATGCTGTGTGTATAAAGTGCACAGTAGATTTCAAAGACTTAGTTAAAAGAGAGCAAGAGAGAGGTAATATATATTTATTTAAAAATCACATCTATTTTGATTACATGTTGAAATAAGATTTAGAATGTATAAGCATCATAAAATGTGTTGTCAAAATTATTTCATATGTTTTCTTTTGTTTTTAATGTGACCACTAGAAAATTTGTAATTAGACAGTGGCTTGCATTGTATTTCTGTTGGACAGGCCAGTTCAGCGTCTCCGCAAAGAACAGGGCCTATCTACAAAGAAGTGCAAGAAAGACTGCTGAATGACCAGCCACTGAAACAAGCAGCACTAAGAACCGCTGAGCTGGAAAATTCTGGAAGCCCTCTGGGGCTGGGAAGTATGACTGGCAGATGGTTCTGAGAGGTCAGGCTGGGTCTCTGGTGCGCGGCCCTCCCCCATCCTCCTAATTGCCACAGGTTCAAGGTTCAGAGGTGTGGCAGTCCTGTGGGCTGCAGTCACACCTTGTCAGGTGACGGAGGCAGGCATCAGTGTCAGTGACCCTCCCAAGCTGTGTGAAAAGCTGTCTATCTCTTCAGAACTGACCAGGAAATGAGTTTAAAGAACACCACTTCAGAGGATTCCCCAGGGGTCCAGTAGTTGGTTAGCACTCAGCACTTTCACTGCCGGGCCTGGGTTCGATCCCTGGGAGGGGAGGCCCCCCTCCAAAAGCAACCTGAGCCACAGGAGCCCTCTCCTTGCCTCATGCTGGCCTGGCTCCCTCCCAGCCACAGCCTCAGCACAGACCCTCTGCTCTGGAGGTGGAGGCCTGGGCTCTGGTGCCCGCTGTGCTCATCTCAGCCCTGAACGCCAGTCCTCCTCTGGTCCTGGACCCGAGGCTGCGCGGCACGGGGCCCAGCCCAGCAGGCCAGGGGGAGCGGCAAGCCTCACCTCGGCCCCGGCCGCTGCCCTCCTTGGCGCGCCGGTACTGGTTCAGCTCTTTGGTGAAGTCGTCGTAGTCGTCCTTGCCCAGGTCCTCCTCCTCGTCCCCCTCGTACTCCCCGTACTGCTCGTTCTCATAGTCGTCGTACATGCCGTAGCCTTTGCTGTCCATCTTGGAGTAGGACTTCTTGGGCAAGGGCGTGGTGTGGGACGGAGGGTACTGCTGGTGGGACTGACAGGGAGAGGACAGTGAGCCCAGGGGCCTCCGGTTCGGACCACCAAGAGCCCACTGTTCCCCAAACTGGCACGTCTGTCTGATGTCTCTGCTGGCCCTGGGGTGAGAGGCTAGCCCCGAGCCACGCTGGGTTCTGGCTCCCACCTCAATGAGTGGGGCTGTGGGCCCAGGTGTCTCTGTTCTTCAGAAAGAGCCACAGCTGTAAAGACCACTGAGAAACAGAGGCCCCCATGACCCCTGAAGAACGGAGTGGGAAAAGAAGGGTGTATTTCCTAGGGATCTAGAATAATCTCATTTGGGGAGGGGGGTTGCTAGGCAAGAGGGACGCTCTCTAGTCAAAAATCTCCTGGGGCCTTGGGATTCAAGTAATGACTACTTGGGACCCAAACGAGGGACTTCCCTGGTGGCTCAGCTGGTAAAGAATCCGCCAGCAATGCAGGAGACCTGGATTCGATCCCTGGGTTGGGAAGATCCCCTGGAGAAGGGAATGGCTACCCACTCCAGTACTCTTGCCTGGAGAATTACATGNGACTACTTGGGACCCAAACGAGGGACTTCCCTGGTGGCTCAGCTGGTAAAGAATCCGCCAGCAATGCAGGAGACCTGGATTCGATCCCTGGGTTGGGAAGATCCCCTGGAGAAGGGAATGGCTACCCACTCCAGTACTCTTGCCTGGAGAATTACATGGACAGAGGAGCCTGGCAGGCTACAGTCCACGCGGTCACAAAGAGTCAAACACAGCTGAGCGACTTTCACTTTGACTTTTGGGGTCCAGGCTAGAAAACCATTTAAAATGATGCTTTCCAACTGTGCTAGTTCCAACAGATACTGGATGAAGTTTAAAAATATAGCACAAATGGAGGCCACCAAGATGTCCTTAAGTAGGTAAAACAGGTAAGCAAACTGGTACATTCAAATGGAGTATCCAACTCCAGTGGAGTATCCAACAATGAAAAGACAAGGACGGACCATAAAGACATCCTGTGGAGTGAAAGAAGTCAATCTGGAAAAGCTACATACGAGTCCAATTACATGACTTTCTGGAACTGGCAAGACTACAGCAACAGTAAAAAGACTGGTGAGTGTGAGGGGCCTGCAGAGAGGGACTTTAAGGGAATTCAAACTACTTTATATGATAGTATATGGTGAATACGTAATAGGATATACCAATGGTGGCTAAACAATTACAACAAATGGACCACACTAATCTAAGACATTAAAAACAGGGGAATGGGGTGGGGTACTGGCCTGCTGCTGCTGCTAAGTCACTTCAGTCGTGTCCGACTCTGTGTGACCCCATAGACGGCAGCCCACCAGGCTCCCCCATCCCTGGGATTCTCCAGGCAAGAATACTGGAGTGGGTTGCCATTTCCTTCTCCAATGCATGAAAGAGAAAAGTGAAAGTGAAGTCGCTCAGTCTGNGTGACCCCATAGACGGCAGCCCACCAGGCTCCCCCATCCCTGGGATTCTCCAGGCAAGAATACTGGAGTGGGTTGCCATTTCCTTCTCCAATGCATGAAAGAGAAAAGTGAAAGTGAAGTCGCTCAGTCTGTCCGACTGTTAGCGACCCCATGGACTGCAGCCCACCAGGCTCCTCCGTCCATTGGATTTTCCAGGCAAGAGTACTGGGGTGGGGTGCCATTGCCTTCCCCGGGGGTACTGGCCTATCTCCTCAATTTTCTCTAAACCTAAAACCACTCTACGAACAACAAGGTCCTACTGTATAAAACAGGAGACTATATTCAACATCCCGTGACAAACCATAACAGAAAAGAATATGAAAAGAATATATATACGTGTATAACTGAGTCAATTTGCTCTACGGCAGAAATTAACACACTATATTCCGCAAAATTTTAAAAACTAAAACAGCTCTAATACTGGATCTTAAAATGCCTTAATCCCTAGTTCCTAATCAAGCTTGTGGTGTTCCCTGCATTCCCTGCCACCCTCAAGTTTAGATTAACATCAGTTCGAATATCTACAATACCTGCTATGATGGGTGATGCTGAACACCGGATACTTTTAAGAACTTAAAAAAAATTTTTTTTCAATAAAAACCTGAAATATTTATGCTGATTCATCTCTTACTGGTTTTGCCCGGGGAAAACAATACACAAACTGGGCAAATAATTTAAATTTATGCTTAAGCTCAATGTTACATAACTTCAGACCCCACATCTGAGGTGATTTATTCCCATAAACATTTCACTCTCTTGCCCATTTTCTACAAAAGGTCATTTCAGAACAGTGTTAAAGTCAGCTCTGATGGGGACAAATCAACATCTTTCTCAGGGACAGGGGACAGACATGATAAGTCCTGCCAAGGCCACCACAGAGGTGGCCTAGAGAAGCACCGACTGGGCACCACTCTGCTCCTGCCCTGGGAGCTTCAGCCTAGCTGAAGTGCTCGAAGTCTCAGCGTCCTCACCTACAAAGCGGGGGATAAAACCAACACCCAGTCCTGCGGAATTAAAACCCATGTACAGGGCCATGCAAGAGTGCCCAGCACAGTGACAGTGCTCAGTAAACGTGGCTGACTTCATGGCCCCAGCTGGGGCCCCGGGGTGGCGGGCACTCACCGGCGCGTAGGGGGGGCTGTACTCCCGGTATTTGCGGTGCCCCTTCTCGCTGGGGCTGAAGTCCGAGTCATCGGAAAAGTCCGAGAAGTCGTCGCTGGAGGAAGCGTGGCGCTGCGGGGACAGAGCAGGAGGTCAGGGCTCCCGTGGCGGGCAAGCCACGTGCCCAGCCACTGCTGGGTGCCAGCCAGGCTGCGCGGAAGGCCTCGCCTCGGGGCACCTAGCGGCAATGGAGCATGAGCTACCACTCTTCAGAAAAGGTCTTTAGACAGTTTGGGGAGAGGAAAACCAGCCTGATTAAGAGTGCCCTCTGGCCTGACGAGCTGCGCTCAGGCCCTGGGGCACTAGGCCAGGCAGGGTGCCCTCCGGGACCTACTTTGTGCTTGGACCTCCTCCTCTTCTTGGCCCTCCTCTTCTCCTTCTCCCGCTCTTTCTTGCGCTTCCGCCTCAGCCTCCGGTGAGACTTCTCCTCGTCCGAGTCGCTGTGGTGCTTCTCCCCCTTCTCCTTCCGGCTCCTCTCGGGGCCCCCGGAGGTGTCCTGCGTCTCCTCGGCCCCGTCATCTTCCAGCTCGCCTTCTTCCAACTCACCATCTTCCCTGCAAACCAACCCCATGGCTGAGTGAGCGCAGGTTCTGAGAGGGGCCCGTGGGACTGTGGGCCAGAAGGGCCTAGGACTGAGGGTGCGAGGCCTGCCCCCCGCCCCACCCCGTAGCCCCCGCCCCGACACTGTTCTCTACTGTCTGCTGAGGTGGAGGACGGGGGGCCTGTGGAGATCAGGCTCGGGTCCCCGGATCTCAGGCCTGCCCTGCTCTGTCGGCTCCACGGCTCTGAGCCAGAGGTGAGGAGCTGGGCGGGTGGAGGGGGGAAGGGCCCCAGACCCCTCCCTGGGGTCCCCGCATGACAGGGGCAGCAGTGCCCACAGAAGGGCTCCCCCGCCCTGCCGCTGGCCCCTTGTTTCCACCTGGCTCGCCTTACCCACAGCACCCCCCCGGCTCCCTGTCCTACGACTTCCTGACTGTCGAATCCCCTACATGTCACCCCGATCGCCAGCACTTTAAGAAACAACCCTCCGCATGGGACAGATGCTGCCGTCAGGACATTCTGAACATCTAAATATCTATGGGGTGGGGTGGGGTGCCATTGCCTTCTCCACCTTCTCCAGGAGATCTTCCCAACCCAAGGATTGAACCCAGGTCTCCTGCATTGCAGGCAGATTCTTTACAGTCTAAGCCAGCAGGGAAGCCCCATTTATTTATATAATATACACACACATATACATATATATCTGAATCACTGTGCTGTATACCTGAAACAGAATATTGTTAATCAACTATAATTCAATAAACACCACCACTTGCTAGGTTTATAAACACTGCATTTGATACCTCCTATACATCTACTTCACAGTAAGAGCCTTACCTCTGTATAAATACACTAAATTTTGTACAAAAAGTTCTTCCTTGAGAATATGCTAACTTCTAACATTTTAATAGGCAATTACAAGAATCACACCTATTGACAACTGTACTAGGCACTTGCACAAACATTAACTAACTCACGAGCTGCCATGATTCTGGAAAGGAAACAGTTAAACTATGAGTGAGCTGCAGCCTTTTCACCAGGGCTTTGTACTCCACCAGTCTTCTTACATCAAACCACGTGTCTCTAGTACAAACCTATCAATACAAAAGCAGCTTCCTATTTCATTCATGGCACAAACACTCATGGTAAGTAAGGTAAAATTTAGAAAGCTCTTAGAAAACTGAGATTATTTTCTGCTGCAGTAACTTTCATTATCTGTCCATAATGTTTAAAATAGGAAGATGGGGGAAATACAATGAAAAACACTTAATAACTATCACTAAGTATATATTATGGCATATCTATCACTGTTTTCAAAAGTTCCTTGTACTGAAACAGGACACTCACAGAGCAGAGTGCTCATTTTCTCACAAGCAGAAGAATGACATCCAAAATGTGGTCTCTGAACCGCCTATAGTTTCCTCCTTACCATCAGGGGAAGTGATAAACTAACCTAATGATCAATCGAGGAAGTGAAATCATTACTAAAACCCAGAATATCTTTAATTGGTAGCAAAACTTTTTTTCTTGTTTGTTTCTCCCCTTGGTGTGGGGGAGGCACTTTTATAAGTTGTTCTGAAGAAACAACTTTTTAAAGTGTTCAAAAGTATTTTTACAACTGATGTCACAGTTTTTGCAAAATGAAAAACAGTAAATGATGTGAAAAGGTCGCTGACAGGGTACTGGTTAAAGAAATGACAGTGGAGCCAAGAACAGACTCTGATTTAGACACTGAAGGTGATGACGTGCATGGAGTGAGCGACACATTCACTCCAAGGCAGAGGGACTTGGTCGGGTAGCGCAGTTGACGGTGGACCACACACGGTCTTCCTTGCCTAAACCACAATCAGGGTCCCGGCTCCTCCGAGAGAGTTACAAAAGATTTGAGATCAATTCCTATGGAAAATAATAAAGGCCCCTCCTTGGATGAGGCCATTGTATGTCACTGCCTGACTGCTCTAGACAAATGGATTTGAATTACAAATACTATTTTCCCGCACTCTTCCCGAGAGCTTTTCGTTGTGGGAGATCTGCTGCTAGGACCTCAGGGATGGGACCCAGCCCATGGTTGAGAGGGACATCGGGTGTGGGAGCAAATTCCTCTGCTCTGAGATGCCACTCGAGAACTCTGCACAAGGAAGGACAACCAACTTCAAAAGTGTCTGGTTTCTACCAACTGCTGGAAAAAAATTCCTGCACCTCTCGAGGACGCCAGTTAACACCTGTCCTTGAGGACTCTGCTGTGAGGGAGAATGCAGCTGGGGAAGCTGGAGCCAGCTCTGAGCTGTTCATGGGGCAGGTGGACTGGAGGGTGACAGGCACAGAGAGAGAAGGATCCACGACCCTCAGCCGCCTGCCAGATTGAAGGCCAGAGGCAACCTGATGTAAAATTAGGCATGATGGTCCCTCCGAGCGCCCCTTCTCTTCTAGACCTATTCACTCACGAATGGTCCGTCAAGGCTGAAGGATCGGTTGCCTGAGGTGGGCTGAGAGCTTAACCTCCAGTTTCTACACCATTCTCAACCCTGTGGTTTCTCAGGATCTATTGTGAGAGCTACTGACATGACCTCTTCCTCCCTCTGCTCGAAAAAGGGCACCCAGCATGTCAGTTCAGTTCAGTTGCTCAGTCGTGTCTGACTCTTTGCAACCCCATGAATTGCAGCACGTCAGGCCTCCCTGTCCATCACCAACTCCAGGAGCTCACTCAGGCTCTCGTCTATCGAGTCCGTGATGCCATCCAGCCATCTCATCCTCTGTCGTCCCCATCTCCTCCTGCCCCCAATCCCGCCCAGCATCAGTCTTTTGCAATGAGTCAACTCTTTGCATGAGGTGGCCAAAGTATTGGAGTTTCAGCTTTAGCATCATTCCTTCCAAAGAAATCCCAGGGTTCATCTCCTTCAGAATGGACTGGTTGGATCTCCTTGCAGTCCAAGGGACTCTCAAGAGTCTTCTCCAACACCACAGTTCAAAAACATCAATTCTTCAGCACTCAGCCTTCTTCACATTCCAACTCTCACATCCATACATAACTACTAGAAAAACCATACCTTAGACTAGACAGAACTTTGCTGGCAAAGTAATGTCTCTGCTTTTCAATATACTGTCTAGGTTGGTCATAACTTTTCTTCCAAGGAGTAAGCGTCTCTTAATTTCATGGCTGCAGTCACCATCTGCAGTGATTTTGGAGCCCCCCAAAATAAAGTCTGACACTGTTTCCTTGTTTCCCCATCTATTTCCCATGAAGTGATGCAACCGGTTGCCATGATCTTCGTTTCCTGAATGTTGAGCTTTAAGCCAACTTTTTCATTCTCCTGTTTTACTTTCATCAAGAGGCTTTCTAGTTCCTCTTCACTTTCTGCCATAAGGGTGGTGTCATCTGCATATCTGAGGTTATTGATATTTCTCCTGGCAATCTTGATTCCAGCTTGTGCTTTATCCAGTTCAGAGCTTCTCATGATGTACTCTGCATAGAAGTTAAATAAGCAGGGTGAAAATATACAGCCTTGACGTACTCCTTTTCTTATTTGGATCCAGTCTGTTGTTCCATGTCCAGTTCTAACTGTTGCTTCCTGACCTGCATGCAGATTTCTCAAGAGGCAAGCCAGGTGGTCTGGTATTCCCATCTCTTTCAGAATTGTCCACAGTTTATTGTGATCCACACAGTCAAAGGCTTTGGCATAGTCAATAAAGCAGAAATAGATGTTTTTGTCTGGAACTCTCTTGCTTTTTCCATGATCCAGCGCATGATGGCAATTTGATCTCTGGTTCCTCTGCCTGTTCTAAAACCAGCTTGAACATCAGGGAGTTCACGGTTCACATATTGCTGAAGCCTGGCTTGGAGAATTTTGAGCATTACTTTACTAGCATGTGAGATGAGTGCAATTGTGCAGTAGTTTGAGCATCCACACAGTCAAAGGCTTTGGCATAGTCAAGAAAGCAAAAATAAATGTTTTTCTGGAACTCTCTTGCTTTTTCCATGATCCAGCGGATGTTGGCAATTTGATCTCTGGCTCCTCTGCCTTTTCTAAAACCAGCTTGAACATCAGGGAGTTCACGGTTCACATATTGCTGAAGCCTGGCTTGGAGAATTTTGAGCATTACTTTACTAGCATGTGAGATGAGTGCAATTGTGCAGTAGTTTGAGCATTCTTTGGCATTGCCTTTCTTTGGAATTGGAATGAAAACTGACTTTTCCAGTCCTGTGGCCACTGCTGATATTTATAATGGCTGTTCACATATTAAAAGTTCTAAGATATCCTCTTAAATATTGTTTATCCCACTACTTCCCAAACATATTTGATCAAGAAACTCTTTTTTCATTGAAAACTTCTCTGTAGTATAAAGTTTGAGAAATATGGAATTTGAAAACTTGACTTTATATGTATCTTTTCTTTTTATCCAAAAGATTGTTACTAAAACTGGGAGCTTGTGGGTATATTGATATTTCCTGGCTCCCAAGAAATTCTATATTTATAATGTTTGCTGGCCAGTTAGAAAAATGAAGAGGGGCAACTAGTGGATCATCTGAATAACCACTTCTAGCCAAGGATGCCATGAGATTTCATACCTCAGTGGGTATGGATGCAGTTACTGTCACATTGGCATCTGTTAATAACACTTCAGTGGTCAAAGACTAATGAGAAATGAAGTAGGACAAACTTATGAATAATGTATTAGGACCAGATGAAGGCCAAGATTCATCATGGTCCAGTAAGATTCCATAGTCATTTCAACAGAGAAAACTTGTAGCAGAATGAGTCGTTATTATACACCGAAAGCACTCTGAGGAATGCTGGCTCAGAAGGGCCTGAGCCAGGTTGCGCAGGAGACTATTCCTGTGGAACATTGCCTTTTAGTTTTCATGAAATAACATTAGCCATTTAATTAACACTGTTAATTTGAATTTAGCTGGTTTTATGGTCCTGCTTTTATCTAATCTTGTAAATTGGTTTGGATATGATAGTTATATGAAGCTATAAAAATAAATACTGTAGTCATATTTTTATGATTGTAAATTGGAAAGTAAAATCGCAGTGCAAATAATTTGTCAGCAGAGACAACCATACATTACTGAAGACTGAGAAACACTGACTCATTATTTTAGTATTCCATTAATCATGGGCTGTAGTGACTCTTTTATCCCAACTGGACTAGTAACATTCAGTGCTGTTCCCTAGTTTGACTAATCTAATTTAAAGCCAGAGGGTAGACATCAATTTCAACTGTCTCTTTCTTGTTTGAAACAACTGTGGGACCCCCACCCACCCCTGTGTCCTCCATGGTAAGCTGCTGCTGTTGACAGACATCAGGTCCTTTCAGTTCAGTTCACTTGCTTAGTCGTGTCCGACTCTTTGCGATCCCATGAATCGCAGCACACCAGGCCTCCCTGTCCATCACCAACTCCTGGTACAAATGAGGGATTGAGCACACATGCATGCACAAGAGCAAACTACCTCAAGTCCAGTGGTTCCAATGATTTTCCCTTAAGAACGTAACGAAGACAAATCCTTCAAAAGAAGCACATGAGAAGCGATTCAGTTCAGTTCAGTCGCTCAGTGGTGTCCTACTCTTTGTGACCCCATGAACTGCAGCACTCCAGGCCTCCCTGTCCATCACCAACCCCCAGAGTCCACCAAAACCCATGTCCATTGAGTTGGTGATGCCATCCAAGCATCTCAACCTCTGTCATCCCTTCTCCTCCTGCCCTCAATCTTTCCCAGCATCAGGGTCTTTTCAAATGAGTCAGCTCTTCACATCAGGTGGCCAAAGTATTGGAGTTTCAGCTTCAACATCAGTCCTTCCAATGAATACTCAGGACTGATTTCCTTTAGGATGGACTGGTTGGATCTCCTTGCAGTCCAAGGGACTCTCAAGAGTCTTCTCCAACACCACAGTTCAAAAGCATCAATTCTTCGGCGCTCAGCTTTCTTCACAGTGCAACTCTCACATCCATCCATACATGACCACTGGAAAAAGTACAGCCTTGACTAGATGGACCTTTGTTGACAAAGTAATGTCTCTGCTTTTTAATATGCTATCTAGATTGGTCATAGCTTTCCTTCCAAGGAGTTATCATCTTTTAATTTCATGGCTGCAGTCACCATCTGCAGTGATTTTGGAGCCCGGAAAAATATAGTCAGCCACTGTTTCCACTGTTTCCCCATCTATTTCCCATGAAGTGATGCGACCAGATCCCATGATCTAGTTTTCTGAATGTTGAGCTTTTAGCCAACTTTTTCACTCTCTTCTTTCACTTTCATCAAGAGGCTCTTTAGTTCTTCTTCACTCTCTGCCCTAAGGGTGGTGTCATCTGCATATCTAAGGTTATTGATAATTCTCCCAGCAATCTTGATTCCAGCTTGTGCTTCCTCCAGCCCAGCGTTTCTCATGATGTACTCTACATATAAGTTAAATAACCAGGGTGACAATATACAGCCTTGACATACTCCTTTCCCTATTTGGAACCAGACTGTTGTTCCACGTCCAGTTCTAACTGCTGCTTCCTGACCAGCATACTATTTGACAAAAAATAATCAACCACCTGCAGCACTCCACTTTGACCATGTTCAGCCATCACTGTGGGCAAAACATCTGAGAAAGGAAGGCCAAGAACAGACAATAAATAAAAAGACAACCCATGGAAATGCTAAGAACACAAAGTCCAAAAAATAACAAAACCGGTGTTTCCTTCTCCTTTATCCTATGTTTCAGAAGTTCTTACACTTGAAGCTGCCATGGAATCACCTGGAATGCTTGTAAAACACAAACTCCCTAGACTCCATCCCCAGAGTTTCTGATTTAATAGGTCTAGAGTTGGCCTGATAATCTATTTCTTACATGCTCCCAGGTAATAGTGATGCTGCTGCTGTGAGGACTACACTTGGAACATCACTTACATACTCCATCCCTGGCATAATACCACATTTGAAAGTCTGTAAATACTAAGCCATGGTCTATTCCAAAACTGTTAAGATTTTCAGCCCCAAAACAAGAATAAAACAACAATAAAAAGTACTCATATTTTATTAGCTTCATAGTTTATCTCACAATAACCTTGAAAATATTTCTGACTTCCACTCCTCTCTAGCATGTTTTTCTTTTTAACAAATTAGGAATCTGGAATTCAGAGATATGTTTAAGAACCCATCCTTCATCTACAGACCATCCGATGCCAAAGCATGCGTTCTTCTCTAGAGGTCATGCTGTTACCCTCTGGAATCCCCCAGTGCCATGCCTCTTACGGGGGCTCTGGCGGTTGATACTCACCCACCTGGAGGTTGCACCTAGTCCTTCACTGTATGAAAAAGTCCAAATTCCACTTTGCATTGGAACAATACATATTTGACTAAACTACTGAGAATGGCAGGAGAGATTCTGTCACATCTCACAAAACCACAACTTCATGAAAACTTACTTTAGGTAGATCTTTACTGCTCCTACCCCAAGAACTGATATTAGCCAACATATAACGAGTGCTTCCTATGTGTCTTGTGTGTGTGTGTGTGTGTGTGTGTGTGTGCTCAGTCGCTCACTTGTGTCTGACTCCTTGTGACCTCAGGCACTGTAGCTCACCAGGCTCCTCTGCCCATGGAATTTTCCAGGCAAGAAAGCTGGACTGAATTGGCATTTCCTCCTCCAGGGGATCTTTCTGACCCAGGGGTCAAATTCACATCTCTGGCATCTCCTGCATTGGCAGGCATTCTTTAACCACTGTATGTGTTTCTTAGCAACTTTCAAATATACACTACAGTAATTTTAACCATAGTCATCCATGTTGTATATTATATCCCAATCAACTGTTATCTTAATACAAACCTCAGAATATTTCTTATAGCGTTTTCTAGGGTAAGTGGATTAAAGTAATGCAAAGGTCTTAAGCATAAACACAAACAATCTGCCATTCTATAGACAATTAACTTCATATTTTTATTTACAAAGACTAAGCATGTGGTCAGTGTTCTGTATTGTATATGGAGACTTGGTGAGAGCAGTTCAGCACCACAAACATACCGTGAGTGAGTGTATACAACACTCAAGGCCAAAACTGTATTAGAAGCTGACCAAAGATATGTATTGTTTTTTAAAAGTTCATAATGTTTATTGTTTTATGGGGGTGGTGTCCAGGAAAGACAGAAATGCATAAATCAGTTTGATAAGAGACTTAATCAGAGTATAAAAAATGATACCCATGGGATCATCCTAAGCTCTAGGCTCCCCACCCAAAAGTCCTAAGAAAGGGAATGCCTGGAGTACTGAAGCCAACATCCCATTACATTGCTGCTTTATGACAAAGCATGCCAAAGTCATTTGGAAATCCTACTGAGGGCGTCACTGGGTTTTTTTTAATTCCCTTCAGAAACAGTGGTAGTTTAAATTTTATTAGTAATGGTAAGTCATCACAACAATTGTAATCATTGCAGAGCAAACTGAAGCTATACCTTATAACTGGTGATGACTTTTTTAAAAGGAGATAAAACAAGTAACTGAGACATGACAGATAAATTCAAACACATCTAGAGATAAACTAATGGTTTTTATGAGGATCTCTCCTTACAAGACCATACACTTGTGAATGGTTCCAAGAAAGACAAGATTTCAGGAATTCTGGATACTAACCATTAAATCAACACAGATCAAATTTATCAGAAAAAAGATGATGACGAGTAAGTATAAAACCTTGAGAAGGCAATAAGAACAATCATTAAGAATGAAACACATCAAGTTCACTCTGCTGAAATTATATCCAAAGCCTCTTCTTTCATTACAGCTACCAATGGCCCATCTGAATTACTTACGGTTACTATGAGCTTTCTGTACAGAAAATAATATGCCCATATACGAGTGAACACTTTAAACAAAAATTTACTGGTAATAAACAGACTGATAATTCTGTAAATATTGATGTTTTACCATGGCTTCCCCTCTCTAAGCTCTCATTTTATGAAATGATTACTGAGTTTGGACAGAAAATTTATATACACAATACTTATGGTACAATGGTGGGCTCTGGTTTCTTTACTTTTAATTGGAGGATAATTACAATGTTGTGCTGGTTTCTGTGAGTCAGCCGTAAGTATACATATGTCCCCTCCCTCCTGAACCCCTCTCCCCACTCCACCGGTACTCACCCCTCTTAGGTCATCACAGAGCACTGTGCTGAGCTCCCTGTGTTAGACAGCAACCTCCCACTAGCTATCTGTTTTACATATGGTAACGTATATGCTTCAATCTACTCTCTCAATTAGTCCCACCCTCTCCTTCCTCCTCTGTGTCCACAAGCTTGTTCTCTCTGTCTGCATCTCTCTATTTCTGCCCTGCAAATAAATTCATCAGTATACCATTTTTCTAGATTCTGTATATATGTGTGTGTGCTAATTTACAATATGTGTTTTCCTCTTTCTTACTCCATGTTGTATAACAGGCTCTAGCGATGTTCATCTACCTCACTGGAATTGACTCAAATCCATTCCTTTTTATGGGTAAATAATATCCCATTGTGTGTGTATATATATATCACAACTTCTTTATCCATTCATCTGTCCATGGACATATAGGTTGCTTTCGTGTCCTTGTTATAAGCAGTGCTGCAATGAACACTGGGGTTACCGGTGTCTCTATGAATTAGGTGTTTCTCAGGGTATACGCCCAGTAGTGGGATTGCTGGGGTCATACGGTAGTTGTATATCTAGCTTTTTAAGAAATCGCCATACTGTTCTCCATAGTGGCTGCGGGCTCTGTTTTGAGTAGACTGGTATTGATAAACGATATGTCAAACTGCACTGAGACAATTTGACTTCCAACTTTTTTTTAAAAATCCTATTTTCCATGTTTATATTTAAGGAGTACCTTTACATTAAATTTTATTCCCTCAACATGAAAGAATTCTTAAACAGACACATGGTATAAATGATAGAGGGCAAAATAACCAATTTTACTATATCAACAGTTTAAGTCTGTTCAGAATAAGACACCACAAAAAAAAGAATGGTAACCCACAGTCTAGCGAATGTATTTTCAACACATATAGTCAACAAAGGATGAATAGTCACAATCTATAAAAAAAAAGTCTATAAATGAGTAAAGAAAACATTGTGCATTAGTAAAGTAGCCAAAAGAGATGAACAAACAACTCACAGTAAAGGTGAGAAAATGGTCTGTAAACAAATGAAAGATGTACATATATATATATGATGAGACATGTTCAAAACTATTCACAACTTCATTGTTTCTGATGAAAATCACAACTTAGATATCTGCTAATAGAAAAATACCTAAATAAACTGAAATAAACTGACACAATCAAATATTACTAAGGGATAAAAAGCAAATGAACTAAAGCTATACACATGAAGGAATTTCATAGTTAAAAGAATAAAACAGAATTTAAAACGCATATTTCTTGATGTAATTTATATAAAGAGTACTATACATTTTTAGATATATAACCACACGTAGGAAAAATACAAAGGAATGCATCGGGTAATATATTCCAAATTTAGAACTGATTATTCATGAGCGTTCATGGGGTTCTCAAGTGAACTCCGGGAGATGGTGATGGACAGGGAGGTCTGGCGTGCTGCGATTCATGGGGTCGCAAAGAGTCGGACACGACTGAGCGACTGAACTGATTCATGAGCGAAGAAGTGAAATCAGAAAAAGGAAGGTTTTTTCCTGCCTTGCAAAGATCTAGTTTTTTAAGCTGGACTTAAAAAACTAGTCGTTCTTGCATTATTCTTTATGCTTTTTGTATGTCTTAAAATGTTACAGCATACATGCATTTTAAAGATTTTATTTTCTATTGCAATGACTGTATGACCTTACATATGATTTCCATAGAAGGGTTCAGGGATTCCCTGGTGGTCCAGCGGCTAAGACCCCATGCTCTCAAAGCAGGGGACTAGGTTCAATCCCTGGTCTGGGAACTAGATCCCACATGTTCCAACTAAAAAGACCCCGCATGCTGCAACAATGACCGCATGCTGCAGCTAAGACCCAGCACAGCCAATAAATAACTATTTTTAAATAACTAAAGATAAATACAAACAGAGTTCAAAGCTGAAGTTTTCAAATTCATGAAAACAGTTAACATGGTCAAGGCCAACCCACTGCTAAAGGAAGAATCTACTGTGGGTGTCACCACAAAATATGGAGAGTGATCTTTATATAGTCTCTCAGTTTTTCCTACACAACTCTAATGACCTCTGTTTCTTCCACATCCCTCTGAACTCTGTTTCACATCTATACAGAAGACATCATTAATAAGCTAATATTGTCTGCTTCCACTTTTAGGAGGCACAATCAATAAGTTCTATCAACTGTCAGAAATGAACTATATGTAACATTGAACACATGTACATATTTGAACTATTTTTTTTAATGTAAAAAACCCACTTAAACAAGGCTAGAATTTTACTTGGGTGTAATTCATAAAATTATCAGAACCTGAACACTAAAGTATACAATGTGTGTGGCCAAAAGTGTTACTGAGCACTTAGGGGATAAACCCCCCCTTCCAGGAAGCCTTCCTTAATTATTTCAGCCAATAGTCATTTTCTCTTTTCCCAACAGTTGGAGTATTCCTCACCTGAACCACTGATTCTGACTCTTAATCAATAACTACCTGCTTGCTTTTTTTTCTCTCTGGTGGGATTAAGTCCCTTGGGGATCACGGGTTATCTCACCTTCCCTTTTTTCACTCCTTCACCAACACTCCCAAAAGGGTCCCGAATAAATTTTCTCAAATGAATTAGACAGCAGAGGGACTAAGGGCCAGATGTCAGAAGAGAGAGCCTGTAGTCTGAATCAGCTCTGCCCTTTGCCAGCTAAATGACAGCGTAATGGCTACGTCTCACTTTATTCATACAATGGAAAATATACTGGTAACATTCTTATAAGATTGTCTTAAAAACGAATGTAAATCACAGTTGAAAACCACATACAGTAGTAGCTGGCACATAACTGGACTCAAAGAGTTGTTAGTTATTTTTATCACTAGCACTATTATTACAGCTATGCTGCTACACTACTATTTGTGTGGAGGGGAAAAATGAGTCTTGCAACCACATGATTCCTAAGTTTGTGTTCTCCTACCCAGCTTTTAACAGTTTGCCCATTACAGTGATCAACCTCTTCCTTGACATCCAATTAGTAAGTCTGACTCCAAATGCAGTTCTGGTGTAAGTAGAGAAACAATTACTCAATTCTGTCCCCAAGTGTTCCTTCCCTCGACAAGGTATTTGTTTACTTAACAAGAGCTTCTACTATGATCGCTGTTATTAATTAAAGTTTATACTGACCTTGTATCCATGATGAAATTATTTTAATTTCAACATATTTTGTAAAATCATAAACACAGCTTTCATGCATCTACTGCAAATGTTATATTCTTNGGTGGGGTGGGGTGGGGTGGGGGGTGAAGGGATAAATCAGGTTAAGAAAAGGAGCATCTGGAAAAAGAATCCAGTTTTTGGAGCCAAAACCACAGACACAGTTCTCACAAATGCAGAAGTTGGTTTAAAAAAATAAACAAGTGTAAAAAAAAGTTCAAATCTCTCGAAGTTCATCATGCATGACGACTGCCAAGTATGTGTGCGAGCACGAAAAACTCCATTAACTAAGACCCACAGAGAGAATGAAAAGATAAAAAAGAGTAACATGACAGGCCCAGGACCTAAAAGGCTAACCCCAAAAGGAACTAATCTCAGCAGAAAAGGCCCCTGCTGTTCAGAAGGGACCAGCTCAGTGTGGGAACAAGCTCATCAGGGGGGCTCAGCCCCTGGAGCCTCGAAGGTTCTAAGGGGCTTTGTGGAGAAACAACAGCTGACCTCTCTGAAGATCCTCCAGGGCCTTTTCACACGCAAGGCTCCCTTTGGGCACCTCCATGCTGCCCGCCTCACCATCCATCAATTCTCACTCTCCCATTAATTCTCACTCTGAATTCAAAGAAGTCGGGGCTGCTTAAAACCCAAGGGTCCAGGCCAACAGTTACTCCTACGGCAGAGGTCAAAGGTAGTTCTCAAACACTGGATGCAAAACCAAAAAACTCCTACTGATGTTTCAAGTGAAACAATATAGCGAGGTGATCCTGGAACCCGCCGGGGGGTCCTGGGCCAGCCGCTCAGGAAGAGTCAAGGCTGGAGAAGGCAGCATTCCTGACATGTGAGGCACCTCCTGGCTTGGGTGTGGCCCACACGAGAGTTGCTCCATGGGAGCAAAGCTCTCCTGGGAAGAGGCGACTCTGCTGAAACGGCCTCACCCACAGTAAAGGTGCCACCTGACTGGGAAAACTGGTTCTTGCGGGCTCTGAGCTGAGGGAGAAGCTGTTATTCAGGGGCATGGCAAACTTCCCACGGAGACCTGGAGTCCTGCAGGACACGAAGAGAGTAAACCCGTCCCTGCTGAGAACTTGGCTGGGCGGGGCCAGGTCACCAAACCTCAGGAGAAAAAAACAGGGACGCACAAGACTAGACAGACAGACGCTTCAGGACTAGAGAAGGCCCACAGACAGACTGGGGAGGACGGGGTTGGCGCTCTGTGAAGAAAAGCTAAAAGGAAAACAAAAGCACCACTCTCCACACTTTAGTCCAGAAAGGGAAAAGTTACAAGCACCCAGAACCGCAGGGCAGGGAGGGAGGGAACCTGGGAAGACTGGGAGCTGTCTGGGGGGCCCAGAAGCCTGGATGAGATGTCAAAGGTCCCAAAAAGCAAAAGGCCCTCCTGGAGCTAGGAAAGGCCTGTCAGAGTGGTAGGAACGGTGGGACACCGTCAACCCTCTCGTTTTCAAACCGAAGGAACTTAAAGGGATGGCAGGTGAAAGGGCGTGTTGAGGCCAGAGAGACGGAGTGACATGGAAAAACTCAGAAACTGGTTCTTAGCTCCCTGTTCCTTCCTTGATTAGTGAGGACTGAAAGGGAAGGGGGAGCAGCTCACTGGCCGCCCCCTCTGACATCGCGCACACTGAGCATCTTCTCTGTGCTGGGTCTCTGAGCACACCCAGTTCTGTGCTGCCCTTGCAGGAAAAGGTACAAATGACAAGAAGCTGAGTCCACAGGGCAGGGGAGCTGAGCCGTCTGGGATACAGGGCTGGGAGCTGAGCCAGAGGGGCTGGCCCCTGCAGATACTCCTCCACCCCCATGCTCATGGACAAGGACGTCCAGGAACAGCGGGTGCCAAGTCCTGCCCGGGGTCAGCTGAGACCTCCACCTATGTCCTGCAGTCACACACACACCTCACACTCGCCTGGGGGGGGGGGGGGGGGGAAAAA
>SJYX01021621.1:647837-658012 GCA_006410675.1 Oreotragus oreotragus
GGGGGGGGGGGGGGGGATGCCAAATCTCCGCATAGGGTCAGTTCTGCCTGGTGCCTCTGGGACTGAGCATCCAGGACACTTAAGTTTCCCCCTGCAGAGCTGGTGATGGCCAATTCCTCTTTTTGGGTCAAAGAAGAGATCTGGGCGCCCACTCTAAGGAATGCCTACCAGGCCAACTCCACAGATTCACCACACATCATGGGCTTGGCAAAAACAGTAAAGAAACCTCATGCTTCAAAAGGAGGCTAGCCTCACCTCCCCCAGTCTACAGAGGGAGCATCCTGCTTCCTTCTGCAGATCAAGTAACTTGGCCAGCTCTGAGTCTTCCCGAGCGTGTGCTCTGGTATGGAATCTAAGCCTTGGTTTTCTCATCTGCAGAATGGAGTAAGTGTAGCACCCCCCTCAAGGGGTTGTGAGGGTTAAATGAGATAACATGGATAAAAGCCCTGATGTCTCTAGGGGGCAGGCAAAGAGTTAAGTACTAGACACATAGTAACTATTGGTATTAAGAACCACCAAGCAGGAGCACATCCATGGGGACTATCCTAAACAGTTGCCAATCCTTATGGGAAAGCACTTTCTCTGTGGAGAAGCTACAGCCAACTCCCCTCAGGGACCGCTGCTAACTGCTGGCCAGCAAGCTCCTGCTTTCTTTGGTCTGTCTATGCATGCGCCATCCTTTGAAGATGACACTGACAGGTCGACACCTCCCCTTCCTCAGCTCTCATCTAGGAGGTCCAACAAAGTAACCAAGTGGAGGACCAGGAGAAAGAGGCCCAGGGAGTGCTGAGTCCAGGGAAAAGGGAACAAAGGTCCCTGACAGAAATGAGGTTTGGCAACATGGACATCCTCTAGATGAGAGAGCTGGATGGAAGCTTAGAGGGGCCTGGGTTTATGCTTCGACCTGATTTATGAGAGAGAGAGAGAGAGAGAGAGAGAGAGAGAGGAGAGATGGACACAGAACAAAAAAGATGAAAACCCATGGGAGCAGTGGCTGTTACCTGAAGATCATGAGAGCCCTTGACAAGAGGCGGCTAGGTTAATGTGAAGGTCAGGGTCATGATCATTAACTGCCCAAACGCTCAACAAATTGCCTGGGTAGGCTCTGAATGACCCATTAACTAGGAACAAAATTACAAAAATTACAAGGAGGCTCCGCCTCTTCAAATGTTTAACGACAGGCCTAAATGCAGACGTCTGGGATCCCCAAGTCTGACCCAGGGGGACAGTCGGTTGGTTACTAAGAGCAAAGGCATGGAGCCTTTTTCCTTTATATAACTGGCTCAGGGCGCCGGCCTGAGGAAGGCCCCTGGAGACCTTCCCTCGATTTAGGCCATGGTGAAGCAGCCACAGGGAGGGGAACCTCACTGAGGGATTTTCAGAGGCTGGAAACTCTTGAAATAAGCCTCTGGGTCTTGCACGTGTTTTTCAGTGTTCTTACTACCTAGGTTCATCAACCACAAACCAGGAGCAAATAAGCACTGTGTTTGCCTGTCCCTCAACATTCTCAGGGGTGGTCATAACTGGCTCTGTGATGTCACAGCATTTCCATGGCAACAGGGCCACATCACAGACCCCACCCAAGCAGCAAGCACCAACCAGCCCTGGGAGATGAGAAACCTAAGCCACACCCTGAACCCCTCACTTCAACAGAAGTGAGACAGCCTGCCCAGTGCCAGGACCCTGCCAGAAACACACCAACAAGTCAACGTGGGGGAAACTGGAGAACGCGGAGTCCAGATTGGGTATCTGAGATACTACGTAATCGCTGTTAATTTTGTTAGGCATGGTTAAAGTTTTGTACTTATGTTAAAAAAAAATTAAGTTAAAGATTCATACAGAAGAATGTATGGGTGAAGTGAGATGGGACCTGGGATGTGTTTCAAAATACTCAAGGGGGATGGAGGAGGTAGTGAGATGAACCAAAACTGGCAAAATGATGTTTAGCACTGTTGAAACTGGTGATGGGTACACAGCATAATAATGATATTATTTCCTTGTCTCTTAAATACTGGTATATTAGAAAATATCCCTAAGAAAACATGAACAGATTAAAAAGCATGCCCTGGGTGAGGACAACCTCTCAGTCAAGTGAACAGAGCTCATCAAGGTTCTCAAGATGTTCTCTCCCCCGAGCAAAGAGTTCAAGGGAGGGCCTCCACCAGCCCTCACCTCTCGGCGGTGGTTTCCCCAACTACAAAACCTCCCTGGGCACCCCAGGGCCTCATAAAGTCCAAGAGCCATAGGAACTATTCGTGAAACATCCTGCAGCAGTGATTTCCAAGCCAGGTACCACACTGCTGAGCTCTGCAATCTGTCACCGAAACTCATGAAGAAACCCAAGAACAAACATATGCAGTAGTGACTCAGTATCCCCATTTTACAGACAAGTAAACTGGGCTTCCCTGGTGGCTCAGAGGTTAAAGCGTCTGCCTCTGATGCGGGAGACCTGGGTTCGATCCCTGGGTCGGGAAGATCCCCTGGAGAAGGAAATGGTAACCCACTCCAGTATCCTTGCCTAGAGAATCCCAGGGACAGAGAAGCCTGTAGGCTACAGTCCACAGGGTCGCAAAGAGTTGGACACGACTGAGCCACTTCACTTCAAACTGAGACTCAGAGATGGGAAGAAATACGCCCACAGGGTCACAGCCAGAAGCAGCAGAAGGGGAATCTTGAGTTCAGGACTTTCTGACTCCATGGCCAGCTCTTAAACTCAACCCTTGAAACAATTAGGAATTATCCAAAAGAGAGTAATTTACTCTACAGACCAACTAACCAAACAACTGCCACCCTGAAATTTAAACTTGAGTTGGAAAAAAATAACACATAGGTACAGAAAACAGATCAAATCCAACAGTACTGCAAAAAATGCCAAAGGGAGGCCCTAAGACACCAGACAAGCTCCTTCAACACTCTGTCCTGTTTCAACTGTAAAGCAAAGGCAGTAAAGGAACCTCTGAGATGGACATATTAATACATCCTCCTGGGAAGAATCCCCCTGAAACCATGTAAATCAAGAATTTAGCGTCAACCTGGCCCAAAATACAGGCTCAGGAGTAAATCTATCAATAGGAAAAGACACTATAAGCCCATCTCCCCAGGCCATCCCACATCAAACAAACGGAACTGGGACATTCAAAAACATGACCCAAAGAATCTGGATAGTTTAGGGAATAAGAGGTACTCAGAAAGGTCCAAGGGATCTTAGCAAAAAAACAGAACTTATCCCAACAGGGACAGAAAGCAGTATTAATCCAAGGAAAGAAAATTCCAAAGTCCTCTAGAAGGACCGCTTCATCCCCACGTGTGTGGCACCCACAAACCTCTGAAGCAGAACATTGCTGTAGAGCTGAAAACAAGCTGACCAAGTAAAAACCCAGCCTCCTGGAAGGATCTGAGTCAAAAGTATCCTTTTCTTGGCTTGAATAGCTATTCTCCTACTCCCACTCGCTCTGAAAACAGTCTTCTTGATAAAAGCATCTCTCTGATTCAAGTTTTTCCTGTCAGATGAACCTCTGAAATGTGCTTCTCTTTCTAGCCACCTTCTCAGGACAACCACGCTTTGGATTGCTTAAAGCTGGAAAGATGCTGGCTCTCACCCAAAGAGAGCCAATTCCTGTTATTCCAGAAAGGAAAGCTGAATCACAATACCTGTGAACTAAGACTTCTTATTGATAATTTTTTTTTTCAGAGGAATCAATTTGATTCCATTTAGCCAAGACAACATATTAATACTTTCCTCTTACAAGAGATCTGGCCTTGGATGCCCAGATTTCTTGTTCATATACACAATTATCTGTTTATAATTATTTGTTAACTTCCGCTCAACTGTGGGCTCTGGGAGGGCAGAGAAGAGACTGATAGTTATCCCTGGGTTTCCAAGGGCTCAGAACAGGGCCAGGTATAGATGGGGTGGGTGCTTGGGATTCAGTCCACACAAACCGGCATCCATCTCAGCCATCCACACCCTTTGTCAATTTCATCAGCACAGTCATTGGACTATTTCCCAGGGAGCAACCTGGATCACTTAAAACTCTGTAATCAGCAGGTCACTGAGGGGTGACCTCTTATTGCAAACTGATTCACCAAGGTGTTTGGTGAGGGCTTCCTGAGAGGCCAGAGGGTAAAGGACAGGAGCCCCTAAGTGACTGCTACATCAACCCAGCAGATGAAAGCAGCTGCCGGTCAGTCGCCTCGGGGCTGCAGCCAGGGCCCTGCCACGGCTGCAAAAAGGCTGTGCTTCCGGGGACTGCTCTGGTGCCCTGAGCGACGGCAGAGCCTGGAATCCCAAGGAAACCTAAGCCCTAGTGTCTGTTAGGAAAATGCAGAGGGCAATACTCCAAGCCACCTGCAGTGGACATTCAGCCAAATGACACTTGCGCCTGGGCCCAGGCTCCCTTGGGTCGGGCCACGGCAGGGATGGGTTAGCTGCCATCCGCGTTCATGCTGGACTTCAAGAGGGCTCCGGTTACTCCTAATGAATGAAAATCCCTTTGCTTCAAAAGGTTCAAAAGCCGGGGTATGGAAGACAGCAATGATGGAACCCTCAGTGAGCCATAGAGGGGCAGGGGTACAGAGGACTCCCCAACTCAACAGCTTTAGAGTTCCCTCCCACTCCCCACCCCCACAACAAAAATAAGCAATGGTGGCTGATGTGCAAGCCCTCCAGGCACTAGGCCCACAACCCGTGCAGAGGCCAGCAAACTTTTCCTTACAGAGCAAAGGAGTAAATGCTTTAGGCTTTGCAGGTCATGCAGTCTATATCCCAATTACTCCACTGTTTACTGCAAAAGCAGCCACCACTGAGATAAAGGAACGCTTCAATAAAACTCAACATACAAACTTTCACAAAACCACATTTAACCTTCGCAGTACTCTGCCTTTTCTATCCCCTTTCATTTTTTTCCCCCCAAATACAGGAGGCTAATCAATAAATGAACTCCATATTCCACTAAAGCCTGCCTGCAAGAGTTTGAAAAATACTGTACCAGATCCAGGTTGGCCTCTGGGCACAGAGCTCAGGTCTGGGTATAGGCTTCCCAGGTTCTAACTGCCTCCACATCCAACAGCTCTCTGACCTTCAAAAAGCCGACTTCACCTGTGTTTCAGTTTCTCAGCGTAAGGCTGAAGTGAGCTAATGCAGGAGAGGCACTCAGCTGGCAGGGGCAGGTAACCTTTGACCTTCACATAACAATGCTCAAGAGGTATCCACATACCTTTGGGAAGGCCAGGAGACTGCCTTGGGAGTTGAGCAATTCGAGAGGTATAACCAGACTGCCTGACTCCCACGGCCACCGCCACCCACCACTTCCCACCGTCTCCATCAGAACAGGGCCAGCCTGGCGTGGAGGGAGCAGGCAGCATCCAGGCTCCACGGAGCTTCCAGGCTCCACGGAGCTTCCCGGCTCCAGAGTCTGGGGTTTCTGGGACCCCTCAGCAGGGACAAATGATCCAGCTTGAAATTTAGCTAGCTGCCGAGCCAAGGTTTCTCTAATGGCTCTGCCTGGGATCTAGCCATTTTGCCTAACCTCACCATTCATTTCCAAGGCATCTACTCTGCAGCCAGTACCAGGAGCTGCAGTCGCAGCAACCGGTTCACCGTGGCCAGAAGCCACAGAAGGCAGGGCAGACACAAGAAGGTAACATGAGCCCTGCTAAAAAGGCAGTGGCAACCTTTGCCCAACTCTAAATAAAGTCCCGAGGAGAGACGGGCTCCTTGAACACTGCGAGTGAACACTGTTCTCTGCTCCAAGAAAAGCACGGGACAAGCCTGGCTGCTAAATGAATAGAACCTGAACTGGCTCGGCCAAATCACCACAGGGTGGGAAAACCTTGGAGCTGGGGCAGGCCTTGCTTATTTTTCTCAGAAACTCTGGTGAGGGTGAAGGACTTACTTAGGGGGATGTGACTAGTTAGCAGTGGGTGAGCTGCCAGAGCCCTCTCGATCCCTTGCTCTCAGGAGGCTGGCCAAAGTTGTAGCCTTAACTCAGACCTGAACTGCAAAAGATGAATAGGGGAAGTAGCCAGTGTGAGCTCAATTCAAGAATACTGGAGTGGGCAGCCATTCCCTTCTCCAGGGGATCTTCCTGACCCCGGGATCGAACCTAGGTCTCCTGCATAGCAGGCAGATTCTTTACTGTCTAAGGCACCAGAGAAGCCCATGTCTGTTTTAGCATCTTATGATAATGACACTGAGCAAGTAAGAAATGCTTTTTAAGATTGCTCCCACTCGGGTGCAACCCTAATGGGCTCCTTGCAATTTTAATGAGCTGACCATAAAGAAACCTAAGAGGTGAGAAACTGACTTCCTTCAAAGACACAGATGTTACTCTTACTTCTGTTTACACACCAGACTGTATATTCTATTTAGAGTTCTTCTCTAGCAGGGACAGCAGGAAGATAAAGAAGCCAAGATTCTCTGAATGCCAGGCATTGTGTGGGTGTCCTACATATGCCCATCTGACCACAATGCCCCTGAGGGGAAGGCATTATCCTCAGTGCCCACTGCACACTGAACACAAGCTTATCCATCTCCAAACCCACGCTGTTCCTTCACATCCTGTCGCCACCTCCAATGTTCAGAAGATGTCACCACTTGCCTTACAAATAGCGAGCTGAATCACCAGTTCACACAGATGAGAAGTAACAAAAACAAGAGAAAGATCCTCAACCTGGAGCAATTTGGACAGCAGACGCAAACTATGCTCTGAGCAGAGAGTCGACATACTACTGAAAACGATTCCAACATGGGACCTAACTACAGCTACGCCAGTCCAAAAGCGGCGTGTCTTCCTCCTGCTCATCAACTGATTCAGCGTCAGAAACGTATTTAAGAAACTGCCCTTGTAACCTCATACTGTTACTAAAGCAAGGTAAAAAGCTTTGCACAATGTCTTCAACACTGCATCTTCATGAACTAACAAAAGTAAAAGGTCTGCAGCAAACTTGGTCCATAAATTTGGAAGGTCAAATCCATGATACCCAACTTCCAGTTTCACCTTAACTTAACCCAGATTAACCTTATATGCCACCCAAACAGCCAAGCCTTTTCCACTCTTTTCACTGGGTTTTGACTCTGAAACGGACCTCAAGCCATGTAACATGATTCCCTCCACCAGTGAGCAGACTGCTCCTCCATGTCTTTCAATCAGCTTATTAAATACCAACTGCCAGAAATCTCAGAAATCAACCTTTTTTTTCTTTTCCCTTCCTATTGTGTCAGTAGTTACGTTACCAAGGTACAGGTGAGCACTGTGCCCAGCACAGCCATTTCACTGTGCTGAAATATTTTCTTCTAACGCTTAAGCTGGGTTACAATCAGCTGCTCTGGTCCTAGAAGATATGGTCCACAGGGACCAAAATTAGGTTCTCTGGAATATGGTTTGACCTGAAGCTACCCACAGAGGCTTGGTAATAGTTTCATTAGCAATTTTCACCACAGAGGCTATTTACTGTAACTGGATCTGGCCTACATGATGGGATGTTCTAGGGACCTGACAACCACAAAAACGTAACGTTTAAGTGAACAAGTAAGGCAACCCTGAGACACCCGATTTTCTCCCATCAGGGAAGGGAACAGATCAAAGAGAAAGGAGTGGAGGTGGAGGCCTTATTCAACAAGCCCGACAGGAAACTCTCCACATTCAACCGGTCGGGAACATCCAAACTCAATCAACATCCATCTCTAACTTGCCAGTCAACAGCTGGGAAAACCTTCATTTCTACAGGTGCAGAACAAGGTCCTCTTGGGATTAGCCTTCCTGGCTGAGGAAAAGTCAGAGTGGTGGTTTTCTAAAACAGCTAGCTCTACTTTAAAAAATTCTGGCTTGTCTGAGACTCAAAAATGTAAACCTTCAGAGCAAATTGAAACCTTATCTGGGAGACAGTTGCAGAAGGTGAATTAGAAAGCCCTTTTGGGGAATCACATTTTTTTTTTCTTTTGAAGAGCAAATTTGAGAGGAGTTAAAAAAAATAAAGGAGTTTATGACCAGAATAACCATGTTTCCATGGTCACAGATGATTTTTGTTTTCACTGGGAGATTTTTTATTTGCTTTCAGATTAAACCTCTCCCCCAGAGAATATAAAAATTTTAAAGATTACAAGTGTGTAAGAGCTGCTGTTAAATCAGAGATTCTGAGTGACACCCTTTTTTTTTTTTTTTTCTTTTTTGCAACATCCATTAATTTGAACTTTAACACTGGTACATCAGTTTGGGGGGAAAAGGTAGTACTGTGACATTTCAAAAACGAAGACTACTGAGATACAGTTTGACATGACTGGGGCTTCTTGGATTTGATAGGATTTCTTTGAGAAGGGAAAAACAACAAACCCTTGTGTTGATGTGCCCGAGCGTTTCACAGTGTTTGAGGAGATATTTTAACATTAATGACTGCTAAAAAATTTCACTTAAAAAAGAAATCCAATTTCCTTCACATTTCATATTAAAAGTAAATTTTTTTAAAAAAGCATCCTTCTACATTTGAGTAGCCCTTGACACTTGGTAGGGTCATCTATTAGCATCCAGTTTCTGCTCTTGACTCCTGGAGGAAGAATTTCACAAATGGGAAACGTCAAATAAATGCTAATTTTCAGTTGACCCTATGCACTAGAAAGTGTGTTCAGTTTGTGCTTCAGACATTTTTTTTTTGCAGGAATACTGGACTGTGTGGACGTTTCTTCCTCCCACAAAGGCTTTTACATACCTAAGATCCTCAGGGCACTTAAGTTGTGAACATACTGAGAAAAAGAACAAAACGAGTGGCCCACTGAATTGCAGTTTACGTGTTTCCTCATCTAAACGTCAGTGAACTTTTTTTCTCCTAAGAACGGAAAAAAGGAAACAGGATCTTTGGGAGGAGAAGAGGGCTGTGTGTTAAAAAGTTTTCTCTAATAGAGCAGTATGTCCGGGACCAAAAGTGGGCAAGAGGGAAACGAACTTCACCGTGTTTTGTCTTTTAACAGAACTTATGCTTGTAAAACATATCAGAAGGAGTGTTTGGTTATGCAAGTCATTTCTGTTGCTTTTTCCTTGTACATGTAGGAGAGAGGGGACTGGGGGCTGGAGGAAGTGTTCTCTCCACCATGGCTGGGTGTGTAACACGTTTGCATCAACTTTTCACAGTCAGGCATGTGCTTTCGAACAAAGGAACAGTGGAGACGGGGAGAGGAGACTGAGGCTTGACACACTTTACAGATTTTGGTGCTTAAACAGTACTTTACAAATGACTTGCTTAATTTAAATGTCCATCACCATAAAGACATGAGAAAATAGCATCTACTTGAACCACAATCTTTTGGGTTGGCTGGGAAAAGGGGAGGGAGAACATTAACTTGAACACAAATATCATAAACCAAATTCAGTAACTTTGTCTCCTACAAACGGATGTGAAGTATCCACTTTCTTCTAAGATGAAGGCTGGAGACAAAGCAATGGACTGAAATGGCAAGAGGGAGATCAAGGGCTTGGAAACATATGGGCCTCTTAGGTAGGTTTTTGACATGTTACAGTAATGCACCTTTTTTTTTTTTTTTTTTTTGGAAAACTGTGTACATCAAATTTAAAAATCTAAACATCGAAAGGATGTGCAAGTCTAAAAGGGCTCAACAGGGTTAGAATCCCGATTTGAACATATAAATTCACTCACTCAAGCATCACTTTGGTCTAAAGGCGAGGAGGAAGGCAGGCAGGAAAGGGACAAAAAGAGGGAGATAATTGAATTACTCAATAAAAGAGGCTACTTACCAGCCCAACCCATTGTAAGACATACACTTCTGACATAAGAGAACTCCTTAGAGGTCGAATAAAGCGTGTAAGCACCTTTGAGTAAAGCACCTGCCCCAAGAGGGGGCCCGGAAGCCCAACGTGGGCTTAGCGAACAGACCTTTGCTAATCTGTTTATTTCCTTGAACTGGAGTCAGGCTGCGATGGGCTGCGATTCCCAGGACGATACATTTAATTAGAACGAAACAGAACAAAACAAAAAAAAAATTTGTAAAAAGCTCACCAAACTGCTGCACTTGTGTCTCTGAATGTGGGTGGCATTTCTTTTAAAAGGCAAAGTATGGTCTGTGAAGGAGAAAGGGAAAAGGGGAGGTGGGAGTGGGGAGAAGGGGCCGTGGTGCCTGGAGGGGGAAGCCCTAGCTAAGACCCCAGTCGAAGGGAGGGTCCTCTGCG
>SJYX01021623.1:0-13801 GCA_006410675.1 Oreotragus oreotragus
GCCAGGGAACTCTACTCAATACATATAGTATTGACCTATATGGAGAAAGAAATGGCAACTCACTCCAGTACCCTTGCCTGGAGAATCCCATGGACAGAGGAGCCTGGGGGGCTACAGTCCATGGGGTCTCGAAGAGTCGGACACGACTGAGCAACTCACAAATACACACACACACACACGAAGAAAGAAGCTAAAAAAAGAGTTGATATATGGGACTTCTCCAGTGGTCCAATGGCTAAGACTCTGAACTCCCAGTGCAAGGGGTCCGGGTTTGATCCTTGGTCAGGGAACTAGATCCCACATGCTGCAAGAACACCCAGTGCAGTCAAGTATTTATATATCTGGCTAAATAAAACATAAAAGAGTTGATTTATGTTCATTTATAGCTGATTCACTTTGCCGTACAGCAGAAACCAACACATTGTAAATCAACTATACTCCAACAAAGATTTAAACAAACAAAAACCCCATTGAATTCAAGGTGGCTCCTGGGAACCTCAGCGTATGGAGTTCTAGAATCTTCTCTCAGGGACTTCCCTGGTGGTCCAGTGGCTAAGACTCCATGCTCCCAATGCAGAGGGCCTGAGTTCAATCCCTGGTCAGAGAACTAGATTCCCACATGTTGCCACTAAGACCCAGTACAACCTAAATGATTAAATGTTAGAATCTTCACTCAGTAATGTGACCTGCTCCATCTCCTCCCTGCCAACCCCAGAGCTCAGTGTGTGGGTAGGAACAGGGGTCTGGAATCATACCAACTCTAGTCAGTCTGGATTCAAATCCCCAGCTCCGCCACTTTCTGGCTGTGTCCCAAGTTATTTAATCTGTGCCTTAGTTTCTCCATCTCTCAAAAAAGTTAATAATAGTACCTATGTTGTAGGACTGTTGTGAAGTTTGAGTTAACACAAGGAAGGTGTTCAACAAGCGTGAGCTTCTGTTGCCTTCTCCGTCGCTCATAGCTTATGATTCGTTGTTACACCATATCTCTTGCCTGCTTTATGGTAACTTCAGCTTGCATTTGCCCTCTCAATGCCTTGTGGTCTGTCTTTTTATTTCCTTTGCTCAGTATTGATTAGTTCTACTTTCCATGAGCATATGCAGCAATCTTATGATGGCTTAAGATATGAGATAGAACTATATGTGTTGATTTGGAAAAATGTTGAAGATACATTAAAGGCAGGTGAAGACGAAGATAAGAACGTGTATAATGTGCTCACATCTGTGTATTTTTGAGAAAGCAATGGAGCTACAGTGTGTGTCTATAAATCATATACAGTCGACCCTTTAATAACTTGGGGGTTGGGGTGCTGACTCACTGTGCAGTCAAAAATCCAAGCATACATTTATAGCTGGCCCTCCATATTCTGGTACCACATCCCAGTCTCAACCAACTTGGCTAGTGCAGTTCTGTTCAGTTCAGTTCAGTCGCTCAGTCGTGTCTGACTCTTTGCGACCCCATGAATCGCAGCACGCCAGGCCTCCCTGTCCATCACCAACTCCTGGAGTTCACTCAGACTCACGTCCATCGAGTCAGTGATGCCATCCAGCCATCTCATCCTCGGTCATCCCCTTCTCCTCCTGACCTCAATCCCTCCCAGCATCAGAGTCTTTTCCAATGAGTCAACTCTTCGCATGAGGTGGCCAAAGTACTGGAGTTTCAGCTTTAGCATCATTCCTTCCAAAGAAATCCCAGTACTGATCTCCTTCAGAATGGACTGGTTGGATCTCCTTGCAGTCCAAGGGATTCTCAAGAGTCTTCTCCAACACCACAGTTCAAAAGCATCAATTCTTCGGCGCTCAGTTTTCCTCACAGTTCAACTCTCACATCCATACATGACCATTGGAAAAAACCATATCCTTGACTAAACAGACCTTTGTTGGCAAAGTAACATCTCTGCTTTTGAATATGCTATCTAGGTTGGTCATAACTTTCCTTCCAAGGAGTAAGCGTCTTTTAATTTCATGGCTGCAATCACCATCTGCAGTACTGTAGTACACATTTATTGGGGAAAAAAACCCAAAACAGATAGAAGTGAACCTACACAGGGTTTCCTTGCTGGCTCAGTAGTAAAGAATCCACCTGCCAGTGCAGGAGACACGGTTTCAAACCCTGATCCAGGAAGGTCCTACATGCCATAGGGCAACTAAGCCTGTGAGCCACAACTATTGAACCCCCGTGCTGCAACTGCTGAAGCCTGTGAAACTCGAGCCTGCACTCCACGAGAGAAGCCACTGCAGTGAGAAGCCCTCACACTGCAACCAGAGAACAGTCCCTGCTGGCCACAGCTAGAAGACAAAGTCCGCACACAGCCGCAAAGACCCAGTGCAACCAAAGTAGATAAACAAACAAAACTTGGGAAAAATACGTGAACCTGCACAGTTCAAACCTGTGTCGGTTAAGGGTCAACTATGTACAGACTTTTTTTTCAAAGTGGACTTCCCTGCTGGGCCAGTGGTTAAGAATTCGCCTTCCAATGCAGAGGACACAGGTTGGGGAACTAAGGTGTCACATGCCACTGTAGCAACCAGGCCTGCACGGCACAACAAAGACCCAGCACAGACAAAAATTTAAAAATAAATTTTTGAAAGGATATTGTGGTTAGAGAGCATCACTGACTCAATAGACATGAATTTGAGCAAACTCTGGGAGATTGTGAAGGACAGGGAAGCCTGGTGTGCTGCAGTCCATGGTGCCACAAAGAGTCAGACACAACTTAGTGACTCAACAATTGTGGTGGCAAGGTAACACCACCCCCCCAAAATATGTCCTAATCCCCAGAATCTCTGAACATGTTGTTACACAGCAAAAGAAAACTAAATTTGCAAGTGGAATTAAGGTTGCTAATGACTGACTTTTTTTCTTTTTAATTTTAATTTTTATATTGGAGTATAGTTGTTTCACAATGCTGTTACTTTCAGGGGTATAATAACATGATTCAGTTACACAGATATGAATATCCATTATTTTCGGATTCTTTTCCCATATAGGTTATTAGCTAACATTGAGTAGAATTCCCTGTGCTATACAGAAGGTCCTTGTTGATTATTTTATATGTAGTAGTGTGTATGGCGGAGAAGACAGTGGCACCCCACTCCAGTACTCTTGCCTGGAAAATCCCATGGACGGAGGAGCCTGGTAGGCTGTAGTTCATGGGGTCACTGAGGGTCAGACACGACTCGGCGACTTCATTTTCACTTTTCACTTTCATTCATTGGAGAAGGAAATGGCAACCCACTCCAGTGTTCTTGCCTGGAGAATCCCAGGGATGGGGGAGCCTGGTGGGCTGCAGTCTGTGGGGTCACACAGAGTCGGACACGACTGAAGCGACTTAGCAGCAGCAGCAGCAGTGTGTATGGGCTTCCCTGGTGGCTCAGACAAAGAATCTGCCTGCTATGGGGGAGGCCTGGGTTCGATACCTAGGTTGGAAGATCCCCTGGAGAAGGGAATGGCTACCCACTGCAGTATTCTTGCCTGGAGAATTCCATGGACAGAGAAGACTGGTGGGTGACTGCCTATGGGATTGCAAAGAGGTTTTGGAGCCCCCCAAAATAAAGTCTGACACTGTTTCCCCATCTATTTCCCATGAAGTGATGGGACCAGATGCCATGATCTTCGTTTTCTGAATGTTGAGCTTTAAGCCAACTTTTTCACTCTCCTCTTTCACATATCTGAGGTTATTGATATTGATATTTCTCCCGGGAATCTGGATTCCAGCTTGTGCTTCTTCCAGCCCAGCGTTTCTCATGATGTACTCTACATATAAGTTAAATAAGCAGGGTGACAATATACAGCCTTGATGTACTCCCTTTCCTATTTGGAACCAGTCTGTTGTTCCATGTCCAGTTCTAACTGTTGCTTCCTGACCTGCATATAGGTTTCTCAAGAGGCAGGTCAGGTGGTCTGGTATTCCCATCTCTTTCAGAATTTTCCAGTTTATTGTGATCCACACAGTCGGATTCTTTCACTAGTGTGTATATATTAAACTGACTTTAAAATGTGGAGATTATGCTGAGTGAACTGGATGGACCCAGGGTCACCATATGCGTGCGTGCCAAGTCCCTTCAGTCGTGTCCGACTCTGCGACCCCATGGACTGTAGCCCGCCAGGCTCCTCTGTCCATGAGATTCTCCAGGCAACAATATTGGAGGGGGTTGCCATGCCCTCCTCCAGGGGATCTTCCCCACCCAGGGATTGAACCTGTATCTCTTACATCCTCCTGTATTGGTAGGCAGGTTCTTCACCGCTGGAGCCACCTAGGAAGCCCAGGGTCACCACAAAGGTCCCGAAAAGCAGAAGAGGAAGAGCAATGAGACGTGAGGAGGACTCCACCTGCTGTTGATGGCTTTGAAGAAGAAAGGGCTATAAGCCAGGGATACAGGCAGCCTCTGGAAGCTGGAAAAGGTAAGGAGTCGGATTCTTCCCTAGAACCGCGGGAGGAATGAAGCCCTGCTTGCACTTTGATGTTATCTCAGTGGGATCCACCTTTGGGGGTAAGGGGTCCTTTGGTAGCACCTCGCTCCAGTCACTGGGATTTCTGAGAATCCAGATGGTGGGATGGTGGATTGCCTCGTATGACTTCAGTAACTGTAGCTGAATTAATAAAACTTTGTTGAAAACAGGAAAGGCAGTACTTCTGGGAACAGGCAAATAAGCAGGAGTTGTGCCTGAGAGGTATTGGAAATGTCCTGGAAGGTGGCTGAGGCCCAGGGATGGGTATCCAGGCAGTTAGTATAACAGGTAAGTATGGCCCCAGTCATACAGACGAGGCTGCAGGGGACTCTCATCTCCGGGAGGGGTACCCCCAAGAGTAGGGCTACAGCCTGGGAGCACAGTGAAGAAAATGAATGACAGTGCAGTTGTATGGACAAGGTCCTACTGTATAGCACAGAGAACTACATTCAATATCATGGTATAAATCACAATGGAAAAGAATATTAAAAAGCATGTGTATGTATGTTTAACTGAATCACTTTGCTGTGCAGCAGAAATTAACACAACCTTGTAAATCAACTATACTTCAATTAAATAAACAAACAAACTCAACAAAGGCTTTATTACCCTACATGAGAGTGTTAAGATTTTGTGCATTTTTTGCTCACACTGAGAAATTTGATTAACCTCAATTCTTCAAAGAACCAACTGTAACTGGCCTATCACTAAATTAACAAAGGGCCAGAGTTACTCAAAATGAAAAAAAAAAAAAAGCAATCATTCTGTCAAGGAACTTAAAACGATAGTCCTGAGGGACCAGACTACTGACCGAGGCCAAACCCGGGCACACAGAACAAGGACACGGAGACAAAAGTCACTTGTGATCCACTCACGGTGCTGGGCCAGGGTCCTCGTCCTACAGTTTGAAGAAACGAGCCATGAAAAGGCTGGGAATCAGACAAGAGTCTGATATGTGCCTATTAATGAGTTCAGAGATCTCCATAAATTATTACTACATCTGAAAATCTGACAGTTACATGATGAAAAACCAACAGAAAAAAGGTCAATGCTCCACCAAAACAGAGCCTAAGTGTCAGATTCTGATTCCACAAATGCCAGTGAACTGGCCCCAATTTCTTTTCTGGCCTGGAAGTTACTTCAGTTAAGTGACCCTGTTTGTACAGTGAACTTGCTTTCTTAACAAGAAGAGTCCATGTCTGTCAATTTCGACATCATCAAGAGAGAAGATAAAAAAAACATTTAGATGGTCAGACAAAAACATGTTTATTACTGTTAGTTGTTTAGAGAACACTGGACCATTGAATAATCATTAAGTTTATTGATTGAATTTATTAATATAGACATTTACAAACATGAAGTGCTGTGCCGAAACTAGGAATTACTAGAGTTTTCTGATAACCTTATCTTCTCATTAGCTAATATGAAAAATGATTTCCCTGGTGGTTCAGTGGATAAGAATCCACCTGCCAATGCAGGGGACATAGGTTCGTTTCCTGGTCCAGATTCCACATGATCCCATGGAGCAACTAAGCCCATGCACCACAACTACTAGAGTCCATGAGCTACAACTCCTGAACCCACACACCACAACTACTAAAGTCCATGCATCCTAGAGCCTGTGCTCTGCAACGGGAAGTCACCACAGTGAGAAGCCTAAGCCCCACAGTAAAGAATAGCCCCTGCCCACCGCAAGTAGAGAAAGCCTGCGAGCAGCAATGAAGACCCAGCACAACCACAAATAAAAACGGTTTCCTTTATATATGTTGTTGTAATGTGATTAGGTAAGTGAAAGTGAAAGTCAGTCACTCGTGTCCAGCTCTTTGTGACCCCATGGTCTATACAGTCCATGGAATTCTACAGGCCAGAATACTGGAGTGGGTAGCCTGTCCCTTCTCCAGATCTTCCCGGCCCAGGAATCAAACCAGGGTCTCCTGCATTGCAGGTGGATTCTTTACCAACTGAGCTATCAGGGAAGGTATCATGTATTGTAATTAGGTGCCATGTATCTAATATTTAACAAGATTCACAGAAGCATCACCTTATAAAATGTTTTGGAGCAATAGTTTTTATTATAAAGCTCTTATTTCACACTGGTCACAATTGTATATAGGGTAATAGATCATTGCAGAAGCTAGTGATAACTCATTCAACAAAATAATCACATATTATACCCATTAATGCCCCATCATCTAAGCAGAGAGGTCTGAAATTTCCTTCTGAAGATGCAATTTTACTTATCACACACTTTACAAAATAACTTGTTCTTAGAAAATCAGAGGGGCAAGTGACATGCTTCTGAGGCACTTCCATAGTAAAGCACTCTGAATTAAATAAGGAAACAGACCAGCTCCTTTTGACAAGTCTCCATATCCTTCTACTTGCCCAATTCTGTGAATAAGGCAATTACACAGACCTTAAAAAGTCAGATCATTCCGAGAGTGGATGGGACAGTCTCATGGATGTCAATCTCTTCTCATTTGCCAAAGGTGCAAGTGAGCACAAAATTCTGACATCTTGTAGTTGTTTATTAAAGGGTTCCTAAGACAGGAAAATGGATCCCTAAGACTGTAAACTGATATATTCCTCTCAATGAAAAAGCCTCTGAGAAGTGTGAGACGTTAAGAGAGGCTTCAGATAGGTTTATGTAAAACCAACATTTTGACTCTGATTAGAGATGAAGCCATAAGTGAAACTTTGTTTCCATTGAACCCACCTCTGAGAGGTCAGAAAATAAACTCTTTGAAGTGGCTGTTGAAGTCTATTTCTAGAATAGCTAAATCAGTTAGCTTGGCTGATGGATCTTTGCTGCCAATGGCTCATGAAGTTAGTGCAAAGTACAACCTCGATGTTTGATGGTTTCTTTATTCAGTACCCACAGAAAAGGCCTTTATAATAAAAAAAAAAAAAAGAAAAGAGTGCTGGAACTCCATTACACTAATTTCCTGTCGTAATGTTTCCAACCATATAGAGAATGTCCCAAAAGTCTTAGACTAGTTTTGTGCTTTAATAAACTCAAGTGTCAGTATTAAATTGTTTCCTCTTCTCTTGCTATGTCCTCAGAACAAAGCTGGTTGAATATTTCTCAGACTCAGTTTCTTACAGTTCTCTCACTTACTTACACATCACTGGAGATGTGCGTTGTTTTGTGAAAAGTACAGAGGTGCACAGTTCTCAGACTCTTGTTTACAGAAAGAAACTTCAGCGTCTATGTGTGGTGTTAATACTACTGAAAATTATTAGGGGCAATACTGTGAACATTGAGATGGTCATATTTTAATAAATTTCCACACATTCATCCAGTTAAAGAAACCTGTCTTAACTTCAGGTGTTTTCTCTCCTTCTCCTGGATCAGTGTTATTTGGGGTTTTATCCGTGCTTTCTTTTGTTTTTATAAGGGTTGTATATATTTCCTGGGTTCTGGCAATTTCTTTCTGTGCATCAAAATGGACCTTCTGCCTAGTCAGGAGGGGAACAATTAAATTAAAATCATTAATTCGCTTATTTAGCTTTTTGATGTTTTCTTGAAACTGCTCACAAACTTGGTTCCACTGTTTCTGTTCAGCTGATGTCATTGGATTCCCAAGTTTTTTCCTCGACACTAACATTGCCTCTCTGAGTTGATCAATGGTATCCTTTATTTCCTTTTGCATTAGGATCCATTCTGGCTGGTATCCATTATCTATCAATATTCTGTTCAGGTTGTGAGTCATAGGATCAATATATGAACAGCCAGAAAATTTTTTCAGAGGTTTTCCTTTCCCGCTGAGATTGTCAAAGTCTCCTTTTGCCATTGATTCCTGAATGAGATCCTCCACCAAACGCTCTATTGCCTGAGTTATCTTTCGTTCCTTACTGTGTCTTACATCTTTAACAGTGACACTATCAGTGAAATACTGACTTTGCAGTTTCTGCTTTTGGTATTCCATCACTTGTTCAGTTGCACGGTCTGCTCTAAACTGCCTGTACTGCTTCTCTCGTTGACTCGGAGTCCCAAAACCAATACCCTCAAAACTTAAGTAATGCCGGTGTTGGGGTGTTTTATATTTGAATTTTTCTTCTTCTTCTTTTGTGTCTTCAGCTTTACTCTGTCTGGCATTTGTCTGTTCTATCAAGTGGGAAAGTACTTTCCTGTAAGCTTCTTCGATCCTTATAAACGTTGCAGAATCAGCAGTACTAGAGCCACCATCTGGATGGTATTGCTTGGCAAGCTTACGAAAAGATTCCCTGACGTCATCTGCAGAACAGCCTTCATCCAGATTCAGCAGCCCATAATATTCTCTTATATTCCTTTTGGATTTATGTGTTGACATCATTCTAGTTCTTATGACACCAAGATATGTATCCATTTTCATTCGATTAGGAATCACTGAAGCACTTCTCAGATGAGGTCTTAACATCTGAGCCATCCTCACATACGTTGTGTTCCTTATGGTACCCAGAGTTCTTCCCGAGCAATGATCTATAAAACAACAAATATAGGGTGAAGAAAGTTGTATTATCAGCTAAACTCATGTTTTCAGCAATATGGATGAAATTACGCATACAGTAAGGGCAGTTCTTTCTAATGCTGCTGCTAAAATTCTCAGAGCTACGATTTATTTATGTTAGCAGAGAAATGGCAGTTGATGATGTCTTACATTAACATTGTGATAGGATCTAGATTCTACTCCTCACTAACTAACCCCAGGATGTTAGAGCTGGTAAGTTCTCAGAGATCATCTAATCCAATCTTTTCGTTTTATGAGAACATGCAGACCCAGAAGGTTAAGCAACATAACCAAATCCAATAACAAGGTGGAAGCAAAATGGTTAGGGTATAGGGCACAATAAGCCTCTTGTTTAACTGTCTATATCCCCAGCAGATCATGAACTTCATGGGCACCATTACTTCTTTAGGAGAATGTATCATTGTCTTTACCGTCCCAAGGAGTCTTCTCACGAGGAGACATGTGAAATAATCAGAGCACACGCCAAAGTATGTACCTAGTCTGACACTAAATTGAATAGAATCAAATGTCCAAAAAAAAATTTAAGCTCTGCAGCTCGTTAGGAAGGAGCTATTCGCCCCAAGTCGAAAAACCAAGATGAAAGGGTGAGCCCCCTCAACACTTTAACTATTATTTTTAAAACGCACAGTACAGAAGAGGAGGGCAGTCTTGTACGAAGGTAATGGCAATGAAATGCTGGAAGTGGTTTCACTGAAAATAGGAGTTTGATGTATACATGCTAAAACTGAGTTGCCGGGGACTCCAATTTCTGGACAGTTGGGATCGAGGACTTTCACGTTTAACTGGGACTTCGGTGATGGTGCCCACGGTGGCCGTCCCGAGGGAGCGGTCAGTCCCCACGCTGGACACGCCCCGCCCCGCCCCCCACTCACCTCAGACGCAGCTCAGCGGCCCAGCGGCCCAGCGGCTCCCGCCTCCAAGCTGAGCCTCTGCGCGTGCGTGCGGCATCTGCCCTTCGCTCCACGGGCGTCTCTGCGGGAGGCTCCGCAAGCTCCGCCGCTGAGCTAGACCATCTGCGTTTTATGCGGCGGGCAGTATTATACCTAATAGGGACAGATGTCCTACCTTACCAGAGAACCCCAGAATTTCCTTTAGGCCCTAGTCTTTTCAAGAGGACAAGAGGAGGACTTTTCGGGATGCCCTGCCCCGTCCCGGGCACCAGCTCCGCCTCCGCCCCCATCTGGAGCGGAAGATGGATCGATCGAGCGGGATTCTGGGAGATGTAGTTCTCTCGGAAGTGCGGCGCACGCAGGACTTCTTCCGGGAGGAGGGAGGCGGGGAGAGGTGAGGCGGCGAAAAGGACGCTGTGGTCCCTTCTTAGATGTGTGGGGCTTCTCGTAGCCTGTGGCCGGTGTAGGTGGGAACCATTGAAGNCCCAGGAATCAAACCAGGGTCTCCTGCATTGCAGGTGGATTCTTTACCAACTGAGCTATCAGGGAAGGTATCATGTATTGTAATTAGGTGCCATGTATCTAATATTTAACAAGATTCACAGAAGCATCACCTTATAAAATGTTTTGGAGCAATAGTTTTTATTATAAAGCTCTTATTTCACACTGGTCACAATTGTATATAGGGTAATAGATCATTGCAGAAGCTAGTGATAACTCATTCAACAAAATAATCACATATTATACCCATTAATGCCCCATCATCTAAGCAGAGAGGTCTGAAATTTCCTTCTGAAGATGCAATTTTACTTATCACACACTTTACAAAATAACTTGTTCTTAGAAAATCAGAGGGGCAAGTGACATGCTTCTGAGGCACTTCCATAGTAAAGCACTCTGAATTAAATAAGGAAACAGACCAGCTCCTTTTGACAAGTCTCCATATCCTTCTACTTGCCCAATTCTGTGAATAAGGCAATTACACAGACCTTAAAAAGTCAGATCATTCCGAGAGTGGATGGGACAGTCTCATGGATGTCAATCTCTTCTCATTTGCCAAAGGTGCAAGTGAGCACAAAATTCTGACATCTTGTAGTTGTTTATTAAAGGGTTCCTAAGACAGGAAAATGGATCCCTAAGACTGTAAACTGATATATTCCTCTCAATGAAAAAGCCTCTGAGAAGTGTGAGACGTTAAGAGAGGCTTCAGATAGGTTTATGTAAAACCAACATTTTGACTCTGATTAGAGATGAAGCCATAAGTGAAACTTTGTTTCCATTGAACCCACCTCTGAGAGGTCAGAAAATAAACTCTTTGAAGTGGCTGTTGAAGTCTATTTCTAGAATAGCTAAATCAGTTAGCTTGGCTGATGGATCTTTGCTGCCAATGGCTCATGAAGTTAGTGCAAAGTACAACCTCGATGTTTGATGGTTTCTTTATTCAGTACCCACAGAAAAGGCCTTTATAATAAAAAAAAAAAAAAGAAAAGAGTGCTGGAACTCCATTACACTAATTTCCTGTCGTAATGTTTCCAACCATATAGAGAATGTCCCAAAAGTCTTAGACTAGTTTTGTGCTTTAATAAACTCAAGTGTCAGTATTAAATTGTTTCCTCTTCTCTTGCTATGTCCTCAGAACAAAGCTGGTTGAATATTTCTCAGACTCAGTTTCTTACAGTTCTCTCACTTACTTACACATCACTGGAGATGTGCGTTGTTTTGTGAAAAGTACAGAGGTGCACAGTTCTCAGACTCTTGTTTACAGAAAGAAACTTCAGCGTCTATGTGTGGTGTTAATACTACTGAAAATTATTAGGGGCAATACTGTGAACATTGAGATGGTCATATTTTAATAAATTTCCACACATTCATCCAGTTAAAGAAACCTGTCTTAACTTCAGGTGTTTTCTCTCCTTCTCCTGGATCAGTGTTATTTGGGGTTTTATCCGTGCTTTCTTTTGTTTTTATAAGGGTTGTATATATTTCCTGGGTTCTGGCAATTTCTTTCTGTGCATCAAAATGGACCTTCTGCCTAGTCAGGAGGGGAACAATTAAATTAAAATCATTAATTCGCTTATTTAGCTTTTTGATGTTTTCTTGAAACTGCTCACAAACTTGGTTCCACTGTTTCTGTTCAGCTGATGTCATTGGATTCCCAAGTTTTTTCCTCGACACTAACATTGCCTCTCTGAGTTGATCAATGGTATCCTTTATTTCCTTTTGCATTAGGATCCATTCTGGCTGGTATCCATTATCTATCAATATTCTGTTCAGGTTGTGAGTCATAGGATCAATATATGAACAGCCAGAAAATTTTTTCAGAGGTTTTCCTTTCCCGCTGAGATTGTCAAAGTCTCCTTTTGCCATTGATTCCTGAATGAGATCCTCCACCAAACGCTCTATTGCCTGAGTTATCTTTCGTTCCTTACTGTGTCTTACATCTTTAACAGTGACACTATCAGTGAAATACTGACTTTGCAGTTTCTGCTTTTGGTATTCCATCACTTGTTCAGTTGCACGGTCTGCTCTAAACTGCCTGTACTGCTTCTCTCGTTGACTCGGAGTCCCAAAACCAATACCCTCAAAACTTAAGTAATGCCGGTGTTGGGGTGTTTTATATTTGAATTTTTCTTCTTCTTCTTTTGTGTCTTCAGCTTTACTCTGTCTGGCATTTGTCTGTTCTATCAAGTGGGAAAGTACTTTCCTGTAAGCTTCTTCGATCCTTATAAACGTTGCAGAATCAGCAGTACTAGAGCCACCATCTGGATGGTATTGCTTGGCAAGCTTACGAAAAGATTCCCTGACGTCATCTGCAGAACAGCCTTCATCCAGATTCAGCAGCCCATAATATTCTCTTATATTCCTTTTGGATTTATGTGTTGACATCATTCTAGTTCTTATGACACCAAGATATGTATCCATTTTCATTCGATTAGGAATCACTGAAGCACTTCTCAGATGAGGTCTTAACATCTGAGCCATCCTCACATACGTTGTGTTCCTTATGGTACCCAGAGTTCTTCCCGAGCAATGATCTATAAAACAACAAATATAGGGTGAAGAAAGTTGTATTATCAGCTAAACTCATGTTTTCAGCAATATGGATGAAATTACGCATACAGTAAGGGCAGTTCTTTCTAATGCTGCTGCTAAAATTCTCAGAGCTACGATTTATTTATGTTAGCAGAGAAATGGCAGTTGATGATGTCTTACATTAACATTGTGATAGGATCTAGATTCTACTCCTCACTAACTAACCCCAGGATGTTAGAGCTGGTAAGTTCTCAGAGATCATCTAATCCAATCTTTTCGTTTTATGAGAACATGCAGACCCAGAAGGTTAAGCAACATAACCAAATCCAATAACAAGGTGGAAGCAAAATGGTTAGGGTATAGGGCACAATAAGCCTCTTGTTTAACTGTCTATATCCCCAGCAGATCATGAACTTCATGGGCACCATTACTTCTTTAGGAGAATGTATCATTGTCTTTACCGTCCCAAGGAGTCTTCTCACGAGGAGACATGTGAAATAATCAGAGCACACGCCAAAGTATGTACCTAGTCTGACACTAAATTGAATAGAATCAAATGTCCAAAAAAAAATTTAAGCTCTGCAGCTCGTTAGGAAGGAGCTATTCGCCCCAAGTCGAAAAACCAAGATGAAAGGGTGAGCCCCCTCAACACTTTAACTATTATTTTTAAAACGCACAGTACAGAAGAGGAGGGCAGTCTTGTACGAAGGTAATGGCAATGAAATGCTGGAAGTGGTTTCACTGAAAATAGGAGTTTGATGTATACATGCTAAAACTGAGTTGCCGGGGACTCCAATTTCTGGACAGTTGGGATCGAGGACTTTCACGTTTAACTGGGACTTCGGTGATGGTGCCCACGGTGGCCGTCCCGAGGGAGCGGTCAGTCCCCACGCTGGACACGCCCCGCCCCGCCCCCC
>SJYX01021624.1:0-25177 GCA_006410675.1 Oreotragus oreotragus
AGCCTGGTGGGCTGCCGTCTATGGGGTCACACAGAGTCAGACACGACTGAGGCGACTTAGCAGCAGCAGTGGTTAAGAATCCGCCTGTCAACACAGGGGATAAAGGTGGGACCCCTGATCCTGGAAGATCTCACTGCCATAGAGCAACTAAGCTCGTGCACCACAGCTACTGAGCCCACATGCCCTACAGCCTGTGTCTTGCAAAAGGGAAGCCGCTGCAGTGAGTAGCCCACCCACTGGAACTAGAGCGTAGCCCCCTCTCACCGCAACTAGAAAAAGCCTGAGGGAAAAAAACGAAGATCCAGGGAAGCCACAAATAATCAATTAATTTAAAAAATAATAATAGAAACTATGGAGGAACATTTGAGCATAAAGAGGGACAAGCAGAGGCAGATGTAAAAAATATGAGGAAAATTACGTTTCCCAAAGGTGAGGGTCTCATCATTAAGGTCCTCCTACGTGTAACTATGGCTGCAAGAAACTGGGAAACAGAGGAAGGAGGGCTGCTCAATCCTTTATAAAAGTCATGTTTATGATGGGAGACAAGAAGGGAGCTTTAGTTTTGGTTTTGTTTGTGTTTGTTTTGGCTGTGCTGTGGGGGTTCAGTGGTTTAAAAATCCACCTGCTCACTCTGCTGCATACACAGTTCTGTGTTTGCAGTCAGGCTGCATGTCTGCTGCTGTATTTTTATCCACTGGAACTCAGAGTAATTTTATGGATCACCTGGGTGGAATTTTAAACTAAAGTGAATAAACTGTTTATCACCAGCAAAGAATGTGCTTTGTCTTGATGAGGACACTGATGTTCTATCTATAGTTTGTGTTTGTTTCTTGTGTAGTCTTCAACTATTCTGTTTATCTCTGAATGATTCCTAAATACATATTTCCATCAAAATAAGTGATTAGTGTAGATGATTAAATCCACATCTGTATAATGATAAAAAAAAATAAAAATAAAAATCTACCTGCAACACAGGNTTTGTGTTTGTTTCTTGTGTAGTCTTCAACTATTCTGTTTATCTCTGAATGATTCCTAAATACATATTTCCATCAAAATAAGTGATTAGTGTAGATGATTAAATCCACATCTGTATAATGATAAAAAAAAATAAAAATAAAAATCTACCTGCAACACAGGAGACGTAAGAGACTCGGGTTTGATCCCAGGTTTGGAAAGATCTCCTGGAGGAGGGCACTGCAACCCACTAAAGTATTCTTGCCTGGAGAATTGCACAGACAGAGGAGCCCGATGGGCTACAATCCATGGTTTCTCAAAAAGTCAGAAATGACTGAAGCAACTTAACAAGCATGCATGCATGTGTGACCAGGGATTGAACCCAGGCCACAGCCTGAAATCTTAACCACTAGACCACCAGGCAACTCCCAAGAAGTAAGCTTTAATGTTATGAAAACCAGCTGACTTGGAACTCTACTCTGACTCCTTCAACATACCCAGGAACCTCTTGCAAAGAACTAGTCCGAGAAAACTCAGACAATGATGTGTAAGAAGAAAAGAATGAGTATAATATTAATCCAAAGCTACAAAATGAACTGTTCATAGGTCTTGAGGCAAGAATACTGAAGCGGTTTGCCATTCCCTTTTCCAGCGGAGCACATTTTGTCAGAATTCTCCACCATGACACACGTCCTTCTTGGGTGGCCCTGCACTGCATAGCTTATAGCTTCATTGTGATCCATGTGATCATTTTGGATAGCTTTCTATAGTTGTGGTTTTCATTCTGGAGGCTGTGGGATTGTAGTACTTGCTTCTTCTGTTTGATCTCTGATGGATGAGGATAAGAGCTTGTGCAAGCTTCCTAATGGAAGGGAGGCTTGCTCCTTGGAAGAAAAGCTATAACCAACTTAGACAGCATACTAAAAAGAGACATCACTTTTCTGACAAAGGTCCATATAGTCAAAGCTATGTTTTTTCCAGTAGTCATGTATGGATGTGAGAGTTGGACCATAAAGTAGGCTGTGTGCTGAAGAATTGATGCTTTTGAACTATGGTATTGGAGAAGACTCATGAAAATCCCTTGGACAGTAAGGAGATCAAACCAGTCAATCCTAAAGAAAAACAACCCTGAATATTCACTGGAAGGACTGATGCTAGAGGTGAAGCTCCAGTACTTTGGCTACCTGATGCAAAGAGCCGACTCACTGCAAAAGACCCCGATGCTGGGAAAGATTGAGGGCAGAAGGATAAGGGGAAGACAGAGAATGAGATGGTTGGATGTCATCACCGACTCAATGGACAGGACACTATCAAAAAAATAAAAAGACAACCCACAGAATGGGAGGAAATATTTGCAAGTCATCTATATAGTGAGGGTATAATATCTAGAATATATAAAGAACAGTTAGAATGGAATAAAAAGACAAATAACCCAAATTAAAAATAGGCTAAGGATTTGAGAAATTACATTTCCCCAAACAAGAAATGCAAATGGCTAATACCCACAAGAAAAGATGCTCAACATCATAAGTCTTTAAAGAAATGCAAATCAACAAAATACCACCAAATATCGACTACAACGGCTATACTTTAAAAAAAATGGAAAATAACAGGGGTTGGCAAGGATATGGAGAAACTGGATTCAAATTGTAAAAACTTGGAAGGCCATCCTTGATAGGTAAGTGAATAAATAAATTGCAGTAACCTTTAGACAATGGAACATTATTCAGTTCTAAAAAGAAGTGAGCTATTAAGACATGAGAAGACATGGAAGAACATTAAATGCTTATTAAGTGAAGGAAGCCAATCTGAAAAGGTGGCATCCTGTATAATTCCAACTATATGACATTCTTGGAAAGGTAAAACAACGGAGACAATAAAAAGATTAGTTGTCAGGGTTGGATGGGATGAATTCAGAGATGAATAGGCAGAGCAGAGATAATTTTTCTTCTGGTTTTTTGTTTTGTTTTGGTCACGAGGCATGTGGGCTTTTAGCCCCCTGGCCAGGGCTTGAATCCATACCCCTTACACTGGAAGGCGAAGTCTTAACCACTGAACCACCAGGGAAGTCTCTCAGAGACGATTTTTATGGCATTAAAAACACTCTATGATGGGACTTCCCTGGTAGTCCAGTGGCTAAGACTCTAAGCTCCCAATTCAGGTGGCCCAGATTTGATCCCTGATCAGGGAACTACATCCCACATGCCACAACTAAAGCGCCCACAACTAAGCTCCAGAGCAGCCAAGTAACTAAATGAAAGAAAGTGAAAAGTGAAATTTGCTCAGTCATATCTGACTCTCTGCGAATTCTGCAGGCTAGAATATTGGAATGGGTATCCTTTTCTCTTTCCAACCCAGGGATTGAACCCAGGTCTCCCGCATTGTGGGCAGATTCTTTACCAGCTGAGCCATAAGGGAAGCCCAAGAATACTTGAGTGTGTAGCCTATCCCTTCTCCAGTGGATCTTCCTGACCCAGGAATCAAACTGGGGTCTCCTGCATTGCAGGCAGATTCTTTACCAACTGAGCTATCAGAGAAGCCCCAATAAATAAATATTTTTTAAAAAATATGATATTAAAGTGATGGGTATATATCATTATCAGTTCAGTTTAGTTGCTCAGTCGTGTCCAACTCTTTGTGACCCCATGGACTGCAGCATGCCAGGCTTCCCTGTCCATCACCAACTCCCAGAGCTTGCCCAAACTCATGTCCATCAGGTCGGTGATGCCAAGTATATTTATATATATACTTTTGCCCAAACCTGTAAGATGCACACCAAGAGTGATAAGGCATGGACTTGGATGATTATACTGTATCAATGTAGGTTCATCCTTGATGAAAAATGTACCATGCTGGTGAGTGATGATACTGAGGGAGAGGTAATGCATATGTGCAGGCAGGGAATATATAGAGAATCTCTGTACTTTCCTCTCAATTTTGTTATAAAACTGAAAGTGCACTAAAAATATTTTTAAAAATATCTTCATGACTGATTTGCTTTTTGTATGACAGAAACCAACACAAGTGTTAAGCAATTTTCCTCCAATTAAAAAAAGATTTTAAAAAATCTTCACTTAAAAACTTGTGTAGAAGTGTTCACAGTAGCATTATTCATAATAGCCCCAAAGTATAAACAATCTAAATGTCCATCACTGGTGAATGAATTAAAATTTTTTTTCATCCACATGAAGGAGAGTATTGGAACATGCTGCAAAATGGATGAAACTTGAAAATGCTGCATTATTCTAAAATGTTATATATCTGGATGGAAGCATCTGGACACTGGATAATGACACGAAAAACTATAATGAATTTCAAATGTGAAATTCTGAGCTGTGGGGTTATGAGTATTGGCTCTATTATTTATACTTTCCTGCAGCTTATCTAAATTGTAAACACGGAATTCCCTGGCAGTCCTGTAGTTAGGACTTGGCATTTTCACTGCCGTGGTCTGGGTTCAGTCCTTGGTCAAGGAACTAAGATCCCGAAAGCCATGCACTGCTCAGCCAAAAAAAAAAAAAAAAAAGCTAGTTCCAAAATAGTCAACAACTATTTGTTGACATTCTACTTTATAACATGTACTTTGCTATCTTCTGGTTATCCTCAGATCAAAAGCAGTCTCTGTCCTCAAGGAACTTAAGTGGTTAAAATTCAGTAATTGCTGTCATGGAGCATGTGAAGCTGCATGCTATGCCACAGAAGATTCTAGGGGGAAAACATAGGTTCTCAGCGCAAGAGGAGCGTGAGGGGGGCTGCTCATGCAGATAATGCATTCCAGGAGGAGAGTATGGCACAGACACTGAAAGCATGATTTGTGCCCCAAACTGCATAGGAGTTACTCTTTTTTTAATTTTTAAAATTTAGTTCATTGTATATTGGGGGGGGTTGCTGCACTGGGTCTTCATTGCCGCATGCAGGCCTTTTCTGGTTGCGGCAAGCAGGGGCTGCTCTCTAGCTGGGGTGTGTGGGCTTCCCATTGCAGTGGCTTCTCTTGTTGCAGAGCACAGGCTCTACACTGAGTGGACTCAGTGGTTGCGGCCCACAGACTTAGTTGCCCCATGGCATATGGGATCTTAGTTCCCAGACCAGGGCTCGAACCCATGTCGCCTGCACTGGCAGGCAGGTTCTTAGCCACTGGACCGCCAAGGAAATCCCAGAAGTTAAATATTCTTACAGCACAAAGTTCAAGAGGGCAATAGAAGGGAAAAAAAAAAAAAGTGGCTAGGTGGGTGGGAGTCAATAGTAAGCGCCGAACTAAGGAACCAGGGCTCGAACCCATGTCGCCTGCACTGGCAGGCAGGTTCTTAGCCACTGGACCGCCAAGGAAATCCCAGAAGTTAAATATTCTTACAGCACAAAGTTCAAGAGGGCAATAGAAGGGAAAAAAAAAAAAAGTGGCTAGGTGGGTGGGAGTCAATAGTAAGCGCCGAACTAAGGAGTTCAGTTTAATTTATTCATTTTTGACTGCCGGGTCTTCCTTACTACACCCAGGCTTTCTCTAGTTGTGGTGAGTGAAGGCCACTCTTCACTGAGATGGGCGGGCTTCTCACTGCAGTGGCTTCTCTTGTTGCAGAGCACGGGCTGCAGAGCTCAGGGTCAGTAGTTGCAGCACGCAGGCTTTGTTGCTCCACTGCATGTGGGACCTTTCTGGAGCAGGGATCAAATCTGTGTCCCCTACATTGGCAGGTGGATTCTTAACCACTGGACCACTGAAGTCCCAGGAGTTCAATTTTTATCTTGAGTAGTTGTTATAAAAATACTTCAAAACAATTTTATTAGTGTATTATCTGATTTAGAGCAGTGGGAAAGGAAAATCAAATTATGAGAGCAATATAAGAGATTTAGGGGTTAGAAACTATGGGCTTCCCAGATGGCGCTAGTGGTAAAGAACCTGCCTGCCAGTGCACGAGGTGTAAGAGACAAAGGTTCTATCCCTGGGTCAGGAAGATCCCCTGGAGGAGAGCATTGCTTCTCCTGGAGGCAGCTCACTCCAGTATTCTTGCCAGGAGAATCCCATGGACAGAGGAGCCTGGCAGGCTACGGTCCATAGGGTCGCAAAGAGTCAGACATGACTGAAAGAACTTTGCATGCACGCACACAGAATCTATGGATCTTGAAAATTAGTTGGTGGGGAGAGTCAGGAAAGGAGAAATCTATAATGGTTCCTGGGTTTCTGAGTCTGCTGTGAATGAAATTTAGTGCATTCAGATGGACTAAAGAAGTAAGAGCAGGTATGGGGGAAAGATCAGTTTGATTTTGGATTTATTGAGATGGTTATGGAATATCTAAATGAAGACAACTGGATATGTGGGTATGGAGATCAGGAAAAAGGTCTGGATTGAAAGAAATATGAAAATGATCAACCCATAGGGAGAGCTGAAGCCAGGCACCCAGAGGAGTGTACCCACAAGGGAATATGCAGCATGAGAGGGGACTTGATAAGCAGTAACTGAGGAAGCACACTGAGAAAGAACAGCTATAGGAAGATAGGATGTTCTCCCAGAAACCCGAGGAGGAGAGTTTCATGAGGATAGATCAACTGTAACAGAGGTGTCAAGTGAGATGAACTAAAGAGTGGATTTGGCAAATGCTACTGGCACCTTTAATGAGAACAGTATCACAGAGGAGTGATTCTTGAAGTCAGATTGGAGGGAGCTGAGGCGCAAATGAAAAGTAAGAGTACATCATGAGAAACGCTGGGCTGGAGGAAGCACAAGCTGGAATCAAGACTGCCGGGAGAAATATATGCAGTGGGTTGCCATTTCCTACTCCAGAGTTATCTTCCTGATCCAGGGATTGAACCAGTGTCTCCTGTGCTGGAGAGTGAATTCTTTACCACTAAGCCAGCTGGGACTCCCAAAACGTGAGTAAGAGAACATAAACCCACTACAACAATTTGAATCAGGCTTCTGTTCACCAGAACTAGAATTTTCCCATTTACATAGCTCAAAGTGCACCTTAACAGTCTCTCCACCTAAGTTACTCTTAGAGATCCTTTGATCAATCAGTTATGTATTGGTTTGGCCAAAAATTTCATTGGGAACTTTAGTATGATCATATAGGAAAAAGAAAAATGGATGAACTTTTTGGCAAACCTAATACTTTTGCTTGGGATAGTACTCTGATTGTCACCTCTCTCTGAATTTTATTATGGTAATTTTATTATTTATTTATTTTTGCTAACAAGTAAGCATTTCTATTACTGTAGCATATCAAAATTCTACTACATGCATGGAAGTTGGGGAGTCCAGTTTCATAATAGTACCACCCATCATCATCTCCAGCTTAATAAAGGACAGTCACAGAGTTTCTAAGAGGGCTTGGGGAAAAGTATGTCCCCTAGGACAGGAAAGGAATGAGAGCTAGGAATCGAGAAAGTAGATTTCACATAGCATATTCATTCCAACATTCTTTGAGCCTTGGGGCACATTTCCTGCTCAAACTACCAAATTCCAGCATCTCAGTTTCATTGACTATAGGTCTGGCATTAATTCAACACCCTACGTATTTAAATTATGCAGAGTACATCATGAGAAATGCTGGGCTGGATGAAGCACAAGTTGGAATCAAGATTGCTGGGAGAAATATCGATAACCTCAGATATTCAGATGACACTACTCTTATGGCGGAAAGCAAAGAAGAACTTAAGAGCCTCTTGATGAAAATGAAAGAGGAGAGTGAAAAAGTTGACTTAAAGCTCAACATTCAGAAAACTAAGATCATGTCATCCAGTCCCATCACTTCATGGCAAATAGATGGGGAAACAGTGGAAACAGTGGCTGACTTTATTTTGGGGGGCTCCAAAATCACTGCAGATGGTGACTGCAGCCATAACATTAAAAGATGCTTGCTCCTTGGAAGGAGGACAGCATATTAAAAAGCAGAGACATTACTTTGCCAACAAAGGTCTGTCTAGTCAAGGCTATGGTTTTTCCAGTGGTCATGTATGGATGTGAGAGTTGGACTATAAAGAAAGCTGAGCACTGAAGAATTGATGCTTTTGAACTGTGGTGTTGGAGAAGACTCTTGAGAGTCCCTTGGACAACAAGGAGATCCAACCAGTCCATCCTATAGGAGATTAGTCCTGGGTGTTCATTGGAAGGACTGATGTTGAAGCTGAAACTCCAATACTTTAGCCACCTGATATGAAGAGCTAACACTTAAAAAGACTCTGATGCTAGGAAAGATTGAAGGCAGGAGAAGGGGACAACAGAGGATGAGGTGGTTGGATGGCATCCCTGACTCAATGGACATGAGTTTGGGTTAACTCCGGGAGTTGCTGATGGACAGGGAGGCCTGGCATGCTGTGGTTCATGGGGTCGCAAAGAGTTGGACATGACTGAGCAACTGAACTGACCTGAACTGAGAATATTATCAATGTTTATGTTCAGTGCTTAAATCAATACAAATCATAAATGCTGAATAAGTGTACTTATTTCAATAAATTCAACCCAAAGAGATCACACATTTCACATTATTTGGCCTAGCAACCCTAGAATCCCTCTCAGTCATGCTTTTAAGACTTTTAATGATACACATTGGCAAGATTCTACTGATCTTTCTGAGGATAAGTTACTTCAAGTTTAGTATTTGTACTTCTCCATTAAAACTAGTTTGGCATTTAGATCTTCCTTTATCCAGAGGCCATAAAAGAATTGGGATTTAGGCCTAAGGATAACTGGCATGTCACTGAAACACAACTTGCTGTAGCTTATGAAAAAGGATCTACTTTTATTAACAGGAATTCTCAGGTGTTTGGGGAATTCAAATTTCTCACCTTTATCTGTTTCTCCCCTAATTGTCCCATACCATATTCCAACTCCCACTCTTTCATAATCATAGCTTTTTCTCAGCATAGAGTTATAGTAGAATTGCACATTTGATAAGGTAAAGGTATATAATTCTATTTTGGTTATGATTAGGCCCTGAGCTTGATCCTATTTCTTCAGGACATAAGACACTCTTAAAACTACCTTTCCATCTGAATACTGCAATTAGTGTCCAAGGCAATCAGTGATGTTTTGTTGTTGCTGTTGGCATTCTAGGATCTTCAGAGGAGATACCTCATTTTACAATCCATGTAACTTCTATTGTCACTATATTTCCTGAGTGCTACAGACACTTGATCACTAAACTTTGCCTTGCATAGGCACTTCAGGTTTTTTCTGTTGGTGACCATTTTTTGGAATTGAGATGTCAACACTTGTCCATTATTATCCACACCCTTAAAGAAGGATATCCACGTGCTTATAAAAAATGCAAAACAACAAAATCCCACAGTCTTAAATTTTAAAAGTTTCTTTCCCTGGGGCTACTCCTGGTACCAATTATTCTCTTAATCAGAAAACAGATGGCACACACTAATGGAGTAATTAAGAAAAGCTTAATGTAGGCACCATTTTCCCTTTAAGTAAACCAACAAAGGATATGGAGTACCCCAGGGCTAGCAGAGAATGGAAAGTTATTACCATCTTTAGACTGGAAGTGGTAAGCAAAAAGAGCAGTTTCCAGATTTTGGAAGATCCATAGCTGCAAGAAAGGCTATCCAACAGGAACACAATCCCTAGCAGTGGCAGCAGGGGATTAGAGGACTAAAAGGTCTGACCTCTCTATCCTTCAATCGATCTTCTGCTGGTGCCTCTAACTGGCTGAAAGTCAGTCATATTATAAGAATAAAATCCATACTTTTTCCTCACTATTCTGGATGATTATTTTTATAACTCTCTTTCTCTCAGCTGATGATCTTTGGCTTTAGTGAGAAAATCAAAGCAATCAGAAGAGAATTCTTTCCCATTCTCAACAAATATATCAACACACTCAACAGCATCTGTAGCCCCACCATACACTTTCATTTCTGTTACCTGCAGATCGGTTTCCAAGTTTCTAGATAAACCAGTCTTAATACAACATTTATCATTGAAGACTTTCACCTGCTGAGGCATTTCTCACCAGCTGTTCTCCCAAATTTCCTTCATGTCAGTGTTTCTTCTTTTTTTTTTTTTTTAACTACTACCATGAACCCATTGCTTTGGTTCACTCGATAAGCCATGTCTGACTCTTCGTTATCTTATGGACTGTAACATATTAGGCTCCTCTGTCCTTCACTGTCTCTCAGAGCTTGCTCAAATTCATGTTCATTGAGTCACTGATGTTCTCTAACCATCTCATCCACTTCATCCCCCTTCATCTTTTGCCTTCGATCTTTCCCAGCATCAGGGTGTTTTCCAATGAGTCGGATCTTTGCATCAGGTGGCCAGAGTATTAGAGCTTTAGCTTCAGCATCAGTTCTTCCAATGAATATTTAGGGTTGATTGGTTTGATAACGTTGCAGCCCAAGGGACTCTCAAAAGTCTTCTCCAGTACCACCATCTGAAAACATCAATTCTTTGGCACTCAGCCTTCTTTATGATCCAACATCTATACATAACTACTGGAAAAACCACACCTTTGACTATATAGGACCCTCATCAGCAAAGTGAAATCTCTGTTTTTTGATACATTTTCTAGGTTTGTCATAGCTTTCCTGCCGAGGAGCAAGTGTATTTTAATATCATGGCTGCAGTCACCACCTGCATTGATTTTGGAGCCCAAGAAAATAAGACATGTCACTGCTTCTACTTTTCTCCTTCCATTTGCCGTGATTGAAGGGCTGGATGGTGATGGATAAGGAAGCCTGGCATGCTGCAGTCCATGCGGTTGCAAAGAGTTGGACATGACTGAGCAACGGACCTGACCTGAACTGATGGAACTGGATACCATGATCTTAGTTTTTTGAATGTTGAGTTTCAAGCCAGTTTTTTCACTCTCCTCTTTCAATCTCTTCCAAAAGCTCGTTAGTTCCTCTTCACTTCTGCCATTTATTTTGTATCATCTGTGTATCTGAGATTGTTGATATTTCTCCTGAATATCTTGATTCTAGCTTGTGATGCATCCAAGCTGGCATTTCACATGATGTATTATGTGTGTAAATTACAATATATAGCCTTGTCATCCTACTTTTCCAATTCTTAACCAATGAGTTGCTCCACGTCCTGTCCTAACTTGCTTTGTGACCTGCATAGACGCTTTGCAGGAGATAGGTAAGGTAGTCTGGTACTCTTACCTCCTTAGGAATTTTCCATAATTTGTTGTGATCCACACAGTCAAAGGCTTTAGCGCAGTCAGTGAGGCAGAAGTAGATGTTTTTTTCTGGAACACTCGCTTTCTCAGTGACCCAATAAATGATGGCAACCTGATCGCTGGTTCCTCTGCCTCTTCAAAACCCAGCTTGTACGTCTGGAAATTCTTGGTTCATGTATTGTTGAAGCCTAGCTTGAAGGATTTTGATCATAATCTTGCTACTACAGCATGGGAAATGAACACAATTGTATGGTAGCTTGAACATTCTTTGGCATTACCATTCTTTGGGATTAGAATGAAAAATGAACCCATTGACATAGTGTTGTTGTTGTTGTTGTTGTTTTTCCTGATATAAAATGTTTTGCATTGCTCTCCCTCTTGCATCTAGCTTCTACCACATTTATTTTTTTCCTTCTTATAGGAAAACACCATAAGATTTCAATACTGTTTCCAGAAACTTTCCTACTGTCAATCCCATCCCCATTGAAGTCTGGTTTTTATCATGAAGCTGCTCTTGTTAACATCAATAATGACCCAACCTATTAAATCCAAAGGTTAAATTTCAGTCATTTTAGTGTTCTCACCAGCAATAGTTGACATAGCTGATTACTCAGTCCTTCTTAAATAGTTTGTTTTAATTTGTATAGAGGAATGCATGCATGCTAAGTCACTTCAGTTGTATCTGACTCTTTGTGATCCATTAACTGTAGACTGCCAGGATCCTCTGTCTATGGGATTCTTCAGGCAAGAATACTGGAGTGGGTTGTCATGCCCTCCTCCAAGGGATCTTCCTGACTCAGGGATCGAACCTGTGTCTCCTATGTCTCCTGCATTAGCAGGTGGGTTCTCTATCACTAAAGCCATCTGAGAATACTGCACACTATTAGTTTTCTAAGTTCCTCTGTAGCCACTTCTTTTCAGTATCATTTGCTGTGCTATCATTTTCTTTCCAAATTCTTAATACTGAAATGCCCCAAGCTCAGTGTTGAGTCCTCCTTCTCTTCTGCCTATAGTCACTTCCTAAGTGATTTTATGTAGTCTAATGGCTTTAAATAACATTTATATATTCATGACTTCCAAAATAATACCATCATCTTAGATCTCTCATCTAACTTCCAAACTTAAGTATCAACTGCCTTCATGACACTTCTCCTGGGATGCCTAATGTCTTCATCATCTTTCTCTCAAATCTACTTTACTTATAGCCATCTCAATATGAATTAGTGGCAACTTTCCAGTTGGCTAAGAACCATAAATCCATTCATGACTTCTCTGTTTTATATCATAACACAAATAATGTTTGGCTCTTCTTTAAAAAATATATCTAGAATCATATCCTTCTATCAATTATTGTAACCATGTAGTCTAGGTCATCATCATCTCTTATCTCAGTGGCTGTAGATTTCTCCCGGATTTCTATCAACACTGCAACCAGAATGCTGTATAAAAATACTTTCAATGGCTCCTCTTCTCACTGAGAGTAAAATCAAAAGTCCTTATAATTAATCCTACAGGCTGCATCTTCATTAAGTTTTGACTTTATCTTACTGTAGTCTACCTTCCCTATCCCTCTCTCTTAGCAGTTTATTTTCTTTGCCAAACCCTTAAAGACCCTCATAGCTCTTAGTATAAAGTTTAGCTTTATTGACATGATTTATAGAAACTTAACCTTGTCTTATCCACTTTTTTCAGACTTATCTTCTGCTTCCCTCCCTTTAGTCAGTTCAGTTCAGTTGCTCAGTCGTGTCCAACTCTTTGCGACCCCATGAATTGCAGCACACCAGGCCTCCCTATCCATCACCATCTCCCGGAGTTCACTCAGACTCACGTCCATCGAGTCTGTGATGCCATCCAGCCATCCCATCCTCGGTCGTCCCCTTCTCCTCCTGCCCCCAATCCCTCCCAGCATCAGAGTCTTTTCCAATGAGTCAACTCTTCGCATGAGGTGGCCAAAGTACTGGAGTTTCAGCTTTAGCATCATTCCTTCCAAAGAAATCCCAGGGCTGATCTCCTTCAGAATGGACTGGTTGGATCTCCTTGCAGTCCAAGGGACTCTCAAGAGTCTTCTCCAACACCACAGTTCAAANGTCTGTCTCTTATACACATCTAGATGTGTATAAGAGACAGTCCAATGAGTCAACTCTTCGCATGAGGTGGCCAAAGTACTGGAGTTTCAGCTTTAGCATCATTCCTTCCAAAGAAATCCCAGGGTTGATCTCCTTCAGAATGGACTGGTTGGATCTCCTTGCAGTCCAAGGGACTCTCAAGAGTCTTCTCCAACACCACAGTTCAAAAGCATCGATTCTTCGGCACTCAGGTTACTCCAACCAAAATGACCTTCTGAATAAAAAGCTTCTCTTTGACTTAGGGGCCTTCAAGTGCTCCGTCTATGCTGAGGATTCTCTTGCCACTATTCTTTATTTAGTTATACATTATCCTGATCTCAACTCTGATCTCCTAGATAACTATCTGATCTCCATTATTATTCTATTTTTCTGCTAGTTGGCATTGCACTTTATGACAATTGCATATGTGTATACACACAACAACATGAAGAAAGAACAAATAATGGATCGCTTCTCTATGTCTTTGGTGAAGCCTATAATATTGTTTAAAACATAATATACCCAGAGCAAGTAGTTTTTGTTTGTTTCAACATTTCCCTCTTATGTCAGCAAATATTTTTTACTACAAACCTGTTTTCAGAAGCTTTTTGACCAGGTTATATTTCAGAATTGTTACAGTTTAAAACATTTTTAAATTTAAGAATTTCTATTTTGGTGAGGGACAGAGAAGCCTGGCATGCTGCAGTCCACAGGGTAGCAAAGAGTTGGACAGGACTGAGTGACTGAACAACAACAATCTACCAGAAGTCACCTTTATAACTGGAGAAGGCGATGGCACCCCACTCCAGTGCTCTTGCCTGGAATATCCCATGGACAGAGATGCCTGGTGGGCTGCAGTCCATGGGGTCACTAAGAGTAAGACACGACTGAGTGACTTCACTTTCACTTTTCTCTTCCCTGCACTGGAGAAGGAAATGACAGGCCACTCCAATGTTCTTGCCTGGAGAATCCTAGGGACGGGGGAGCCTGGTGGGCTGCCATCTATGGGGTTGCACAGCGTTGGACACGACTGAAGCAACTTAGCAGCAGCAGTAACAGCACCTTTATAACATGGAAAAAAGTTCACAGAATAAGAGAAGACATTAATTATATATAATCAGCAAAGAACTAGTTTCTAGAACATATCAGTTTTCTAAAAAACATTAAGAAAATCAGAGCTATCCAATAAATGAACAAAAGATGTAAGAAGACATTTCATAAAAGAGGATATCCAAATTACCAAAAAATATAAAATATATTCATCTGCATTGAGATTGTGTAGCAGAAAATGTAGATAAAAAGCACGATGTGATACCATAAAATACACACTAGAATAATTACAGTAAAATGATGGAAAATATAAAGTATTAAGGGTTTGGGACGCCTGAATCTCTCATTACCTGCTGGTGGGAGTAGCGATTAGTAAAACCATTTTGTAAGTCTGCTTGGCAGAATCTATCAAAGCTAAAAAGGTACACAGCCAGTAACCCAACAACTTTACTCCTAGATTTATACCTAGCATAAAATGCATATGTTTGCCAAAGATATGTATGAGAATATTCACAGCAGCACTTATAATTCACCAAAATGACAATTACCCAGGTTCCTGTCGAGTTAAGTGTGTTATATTCACAGAACAAAATGCTATACTGTAACAATGAGAATGGGTAATTATCAACAATATGGAACAATATGGATAAATTTCACACACATAATTTTGAGCAAACTAAGTCATAAAGAAACACACACACACAAACACCAAGATGTCATTCAGACATGGTACAAAGACACACAAAATTAACCTATGCTGTTAGAAATCAGAGAAGAGGTTACACTCACAGATGGAGTGACAGGAAGTAAAGAGAAACCTCTGTAGTACTGGTAATTATCTAGGGTATTCATTTGTTTGTTTTGTTTCAGGATTTTTATCTCAGAGCAATTAGGCAAGGCTAGTTAGCTAGAAAATTTATCAAGCTGTACATTCATATGTGATCATTTTTAGATGTTGATTAAACTTCAATAGAAAGTTTTTTAAAGAGTGGAGAAGAAGAGGTTTTATTTATTTTTTTTCATCAGAAGATCCCTAATTTTCATTGTATATTTCTCTTTTATGCTATTGCACATATTTTTTCTTTGAATAATAAAATTTTGTTTTTACTAATAGACAAAATTCCAATCCAAGCTGGGCCCCATTATATACATCTTGTATTATATAACATGAGTGAGAGAGGATACAAGCTATTTAATTCTAATATTTCCACTTCTGGAATAAAAACCAGAAGTTTCAGATTTAAATAGTTTTTATTAGAACCACCCATGGAAAGAAAGCAGGCCCAACATGTGTGCCTCAAATTATTCCTGTCATCAGACTTTTCAACATACTCAAAATATGTAATCTTTTATTTTTATGGTAGAAATGCATTAATTTATTCAATTTTACAAACTTTAAAAATATTATTAAATATTCAAAGCAAAGACCTATCTTTAAAATGTTATGAATATTTCTCTAAAGAAATTTTATGCTAAATTTATCAGAACAAGCAAGTAGGCTTTCTTTTGAAAAAAGGAAGGGGGGAATCCACAATATTAAAAACAGAGACCATAAACATAATAGCATATGCTGCATTATGAATATTGAGTTTAGGATTTTCATAATGATTTCTATTTAAAATTATTACAAGTTCATGTTCCATGAACTATAAATACTCAATGATTGATATACTAAAATTCTATTTTTGTTTTGTTTTGTATCTGTAAGAAAATTATCAATCTGGTATGTGAGCTGGGAGCCTTGTTAGGTAGGTCTGATGAAAGGGAGCCACTGGGATTCTTCTCTTTTATAATGGAAAAATATCATCATTTTCTGATTTCATATGTCCATCAAATACCTTCTACATAATACAAATACTCATGCACCCTTTTACAGGTACAACCTAAAGGTGGTGCTAGTGGTGAAGACACACCTGCCAGTGCAGGAGATGAAAGAGACACAGGTTTGATCCCTGGGTTGGGAAGATCCCCCAGCAGAGGAGATGACATCCCACTCCAGTATTCTTACCTGGAGAATCCCAGGGACAGAGGAGCCTAGTGAACTACAGTCCATGGAGTTGCAAAGAGTTGGATATGACTGAGTGACTAACAGTTACTTATTTACTAAAATACACATGCTAAATAAAATGACCCCAAATAAACCAATTAAATAAAACAACACAATCTTTCTAAGTGTCTTGACACATTCATGTTACTTCACTCATTTCTAACTCATATATTACTTGCAATTACCAAATTTATGTAATTGTCACTATTGGCTTTGGCTTGAATGTAGAAAGTTGAAAAGTGCATCATTCCTACTGTAACACTAATCAAAACAACAACTGGTTAATTATTTTTAAGATCAAAGTATTTTAGTGACTCCATTAACTTCATGAGGTTTCCTGATAATCACATAACTTAAAATCTGAAAAGGAGGAATCTCCAAGGGAAAAGTAAATAGGATTACTGGCTTGCCTGTAACAGGTGCAAAATGCCATACAAGTCGGAGGAAATATTCAGCTGAAATTCTTAATCAATGGATAGAAGCTGAGTGTGCTAGTTCACATATATAGAAATATGGAATTTTATGAACACAAGAAGAACTGACATCCACTTGAAGGCTCTTTTCCACACACTTCACTATATGTTCTCAAGAAAGACTGATTAGAGGCCCATAGTCTAGACACAGCTTTACTTATCATGCAAGCCTAGCGGAGAAGAAAAATAGCTTCTGTGGAAAGATACGAATTCCCACTGGGATTCGTCTTTCTTATATCTATTATAGAAGAAAAGTCTAAAGATTCTAAGGGAAGCAAAACAAACACTGCCATCCCCAGGCCATAGATAAAACCCATTACAGCTAAGGGCAGAGAAACAGTGACAAAAAACAGTTCCTACTTCTTGGCTTCCCTGGAGACTCTGGTACAGAATCTGCCTGACAATGCAGGAGACCCAGGTTCAATCCCTTGGTTGGGAAGATCACCTGGAGAAGGAAACAGAAACCCACTCCAGTATTCTTGCCTAGGTATCCCATGGACAGAGAAGCCTGGCAGGATACAAAGAGTTGGACACAACTGAGTGACTAAACAATACTTTTGGGGTAGGCCATGAATATATCCTTATCTGAGACCACAGGAACTTCTCTACTACTGGAAGAGAGATAGGATCACTGAGAAGTCTCCATTCCTGAAGCCAGAGGCATAAAACCTGCCTAAGACTGAGGTACGACCACAACAGCAGAGATTTCCCTCTCTACCAACCATTACCAACCTAGCAAGTGTAGCAGCCGTCTAATCCTGGAGAAAAATCAAGAGAGAGATATCTTCTTTAAAGGCAGATGTAATGGGAAGACCTAAAACTAAAGGTGGAACAAACAACAACAAAAAACTCTCTGGAACATCAGCCTCCAATATAAAACACAGGTAACTCAGAGGCATTTGAATCCAGTGATACGCTGAGGGCAGCCATAGCAAGAAATCAGACCTAGCTAAACCCCTGACTAAAGTGACTCAAACCTCAACACTAAAAACAGAAAAAAGAGGATGTGTGCATTTCCAAGCAAGAACATAATCTAATTTTCTGCTATTCTACACAAGTTGCCTGTATTTCAGCCCCAAATTACAAGTATACCCAGAACCACGAAAAACCATACATGGTCAAGAGACAAAGCAAGCAGCGAAACCAGATTCAGATATGACAAAGCTGTTGGATCTATCAGACAGGGAATTTAAAACAAATTTGGCTAAATCAAAGGCTGTAATGGAAATGGTAGACAACATGTGTTGTCTATGGTAAACAATAAAAAAGAACAGAATAGAAATGCTAGAAACGAAATACACAGTAAGTTTGATAAATAATGTTTCCAGTGGTGCCATCAGTAGATGATACTTATAAGGGAAAAATCAGGTAACTGAAGATAAAACAATAGAAACTGATCAAACTGAAATGCAAAGAGGAAAAAGATGAAAGATTAAATTTAAAACAAAATAGAGCATAATGAAGCCAAGGATGATGGGAAAATATAAATTTAGCATACATGTTAATAGACCTATGAGAGGAGAAAAGTGAAAAAAATGGGACAAGATGACAATGTATAAGAAATTTCTAAAATTAATGAAAAATAAAAGCAACAGTTTCAGAAAGCTTGGAAAATATAAAGAAAATAATTAAAACAAAAACAAAATAACAACAAGCTAGCCATAATTTATTTAAGCAGCTAAAAATCTAAGATAAATAAAACAACCAGAGAATATACCATATTGTGTACAGATAAACAATAGTAAAATTTACATCAGAATTTTTGTCAGTGAAAATACAAAAGTGCCATCTTGATTATGCTTAAGAAAGTCAATTCAGAATTGTATACTCAGTGAAGATATCTTTCAAAAATGAAGCCGCAGTAAAGGCTCTTTTTCAGACACAGAAAAGCAAAGTTCTTTATTGAACACCTAAATACAATAAGTTTTAAAGAACGTTCTTCTGTCATAAAAAATAAAATAGTAAAAACTTTTATCTATGTAGATATTGATAATATTATTATTTCACATAAACATGATTATATAGATGAATAATAATAATAAACATGATTATATAATCTACTTTTTATTCTTGTAGTTGCTCTAAAGAATAACTGACTGCTTTAAACAAAATGGTAGCAATGTAGGACTTCCCTGGTGATCCAGTGGTAAAGAATCCATCTGCCAATTTTAGGGTCATGGGTTTGCTCCCTGGTCCAGGAAGATCCCATATGCTTTAGGACAACTAAACCTATGTGCCACAACTACTAAGCCTGTGCTCTGTAGCCCACAAAATACAAATACTAAAGCCCATGTGTCCTACAGCCTGTGCGCCTCAACAATAGAAGTCACCACATTAAGCCTGTGCATGGCAACCAGAGAGTAGCTCCTGTTGACTGCAACTAGACAAAGCATTTGCACAGCAATGAAGATACTGCACAGTCAAAAATAACTATTTTTTTAATTACAAAAAATAGTAGCAATGAACTTATGTGTTTATAGCATATGTAGAAATAAAACAGATAGCACAATGGATTAGAGAATCTGTTGTAAGATAATTTCTCTGTACATGAAGTGGTACAGTATTATTGAAGGTAAATTGGGATTAAAGAGGTATATTGGGGAGTCTAGGTTAACAACCAAATTAGTTTTCAAAAATAGGTTTTGAATTGTGGTGTTGGAGAAGATTCTTGAGAGTCCCTTGGACTGCAAGGAGATCCAACCAGTCCATTCTGAAGAAGATCAACCCTGGGATTTCTTTGGAAGGAATGATGCTAAAGCTGAAACTCCAGTACTTTGGCCACCTCATGCAAAGAGTTGACTCACTGGAAAAGACTCTGATGATGGGAGGGATTGGGGGCAGGAGGAGAAGGGGACGACAGAGGATGAGATGGCTGGATGGCATCACTGACTCGATGGACATGAGTTTGAGTAAACTCCGGGAGTTGATGATGGACAGGGAGGCCTGGCGTGCTGCAGTTCATTGGGTCGCAAAGAGTCCGACACGACTGAGGGACTGAACTGAACTGAACTGAATGAGTCACAAATGACATAAGTTGGATTTATAAAAAAAATAATAATCAAAAAAATGGCAAGAAAGAGAAGCAAAAACATTTTAAGCAATTAGGAAAAATAATAGACAATTCAATTATATTAGCAACAATAAATAGTCTATCACACCTATTACACATTCATTTTAAGCAGACAGATTGTCCACCCGAATAACAAAATAAAGGAACAATCTAAGCCATTTAAAAAACAACACACAAAAAAAGTATAAAAACACTGATAGGTTAAAGAAAGATGGGGGAAAATATATACCACACAAACATTTTCAAAAAAGCTGAAGTAGCTGTATTGGTATCAGATAATGTAAACCTCAGAATAAGGAATATTGCAATTATAGAGAAATTGAGTAATTATAATGTATTACTCTACAAGAGATGACAACAATCCTAAATAGATATGTACCTAAAATCAAGTTTCAAATTACATGTAAGAAAACTGACAGTTATAGTTGGAGAATTTATCAAACTCATCTCAAAAAAATGACAAAACAAGTAACTGTAAATCATTCAGGGTTAAACAATCTGAAAACAATATACAAATTTGACCCAATTTTGATTAAAGATTTTACCAAAGTACAGACCATACGGTCATTCAATCATATGTGCAACATTTACCAAGATAGATCATACTTGGAGCCATGAAACAAACTTTAACAAATCTAAGCAAAAGTGATAATTATATAGTGTATGTTTTAAGACCATAACAAAATTGAGAGATGTGTTTGTGTGTAAAAACTCACGAGTTGATTCTAAAATATTTATTAAAATGCATAGTGCTAAAAATAACAAAAAGAACAGCAAAGTTTGAGGACACACACTATCTGAATTCAGGAGTCATTGTAAAGCTGCAGTATATTATTGGAGAAAGGATGGACACATAGATCAGTGAAACAGAATTGAGAAATTAGAAATAAATATGCACATATACGGTCAATTGATTTTTGAAAAAGGTGCAATGGGAATTCACTGAAAAAGTATTTTAAATATATAATGATAAATTTACATTCATAGGCAAAATAATTGTATTCCTACCTTATACCATATAAAAAAGAAAACTAGCTCAGAATTTATCACAGGCATAAATGCAATAACTAAATCTATAAAACATCTGGAAGAAAACAGAAGAAAATTTTTATGAGACTGGCTTAGGTGAAATTGTATAGACACAACATCAGAAAAATGAATCATAAAAGAAAAAAAAGTGAGAAACTACTTTACATCAAAATCAAGGCATTTACTCCTCAAAAGACACTATTAAGAGAACTGTGGCAGACTGGAAGGAACTAATTTCAAGCACATATCACATAAAGTACCTATGTCTAGATATAGATGGGACTTTCTTGGTGTCTCAGACAGTAAAGAACCAGCCTGCAATTCAGGAGATCAGGATTCGATCCCTGGATTGGGAAGATCCCCTGGAGAAGGGAATGACAACCCATTCCAGTATTCTTGCCTGGAGAACTCCATGGACAGAGGACCATGGTGGGCTCACAAAGAGTTAAACACTACCTAAGACTCTTGAGAGTCCCTTGGACTGCAAGGAGATCCAACCAGTCCATTCTGAAGGAGATCAGCCCTGGGATTTCTTTGGAAAGAATGATGCTAAAGCTGAAACTCCAGGATCTGGCCACCTCATGCGAAGAGTTGACTCATTGGAAAAGACTCTGATGCTGGGAGGGATTGAGGGCAGGAGGAGAAGGGGACGACAGAGGATGAGATGGCTGGATGGCATAACTGACTCGATGGACGTGCATCTGGGTTAACTCTGGGAGTTGGTGATGTACAGGGAGGACTGGCATGCTGCGATTCATTGGGTCGCAAGGAGTCAGACACGACTGAGAGACTGAAATGAACTGAACTGAGTTAAATTCACCCATTTCAGTACATTTTAGTTCTCTGATTCCTAGAATGTCAATGTTCACTCTTGCCATCTCCTGTTTGACCACTTCCAATTTGCCTTGATTCATGGACCTGACATTCCAGGTTCCTATGCAATTTTGTTCTTTACTGCATCAGTCCTTGCTTCTATCACCAGTCACATCCACAACTGGGAATTGTTTTTGCTTTGGCTCCATCCCTTCATTCTTTCTGGAGTTATTTCTCCACTGATCTCCAGTAGCATATTGGGCACCTACTGACCTGGGGAGTTCTCTTTCAGTATCCTATCATTTTGCCTTTTCATACTGTTCATGGGGTCTCAAAGCAAGAATACTGAAGTGGTTTGCCATTCCCTTCTCCAGTGGACCACATTCTGTCAGAATTCTATCCCACTCATTAGCATATGAATCACACAGCCCAGAAAAATTAACCACAGGGTATTCCATGGCCAAGGACACTCTCCTTCTGTGATGGCCCGCACCCTGTTGAGTATGCTTGTCTCTAAATTCGAACAAACCTACTCCCTTTGACTGTGTCTCTCACTGATTTTTTTTTTTTTTTTNTACGACCACAACAGCAGAGATTTCCCTCTCTACCAACCATTACCAACCTAGCAAGTGTAGCAGCCGTCTAATCCTGGAGAAAAATCAAGAGAGAGATATCTTCTTTAAAGGCAGATGTAATGGGAAGACCTAAAACTAAAGGTGGAACAAACAACAACAAAAAACTCTTGGAACATCAGCCTCCAATATAAAACACAGGTAACTCAGAGGCATTTGAATCCAGTGATACGCTGAGGGCAGCCATAGCAAGAAATCAGACCTAGCTAAACCCCTGACTAAAGTGACTCAAACCTCAACACTAAAAACAGAAAAAAGAGGATGTGTGCATTTCCAAGCAAGAACATAATCTAATTTTCTGCTATTCTACACAAGCTGCCTGTATTTCAGCCCCAAATTACAAGTATACCCAGAACCACGAAAAACCATACATGGTCAAGAGACAAAGCAAGCAGCGAAACCAGATTCAGATATGACAAAGCTGTTGGATCTATCAGACAGGGAATTTAAAACAAATTTGGCTAAATCAAAGGCTGTAATGGAAATGGTAGACAACATGTGTTGTCTATGGTAAACAATAAAAAAGAACAGAATAGAAATGCTAGAAACGAAATACACAGTAAGTTTGATAAATAATGTTTCCAGTGGTGCCATCAGTAGATGATACTTATAAGGGAAAAATCAGGTAACTGAAGATAAAACAATAGAAACTGATCAAACTGAAATGCAAAGAGGAAAAAGATGAAAGATTAAATTTAAAACAAAATAGAGCATAATGAAGCCAAGGATGATGGGAAAATATAAATTTAGCATACATGTTAATAGACCTATGAGAGGAGAAAAGTGAAAAAAATGGGACAAGATGACAATGTATAAGAAATTTCTAAAATTAATGAAAAATAAAAGCAACAGTTTCAGAAAGCTTGGAAAATATAAAGAAAATAATTAAAACAAAAACAAAATAACAACAAGCTAGCCATAATTTATTTAAGCAGCTAAAAATCTAAGATAAATAAAACAACCAGAGAATATACCATATTGTGTACAGATAAACAATAGTAAAATTTACATCAGAATTTTTGTCAGTGAAAATACAAAAGTGCCATCTTGATTATGCTTAAGAAAGTCAATTCAGAATTGTATACTCAGTGAAGATATCTTTCAAAAATGAAGCCGCAGTAAAGGCTCTTTTTCAGACACAGAAAAGCAAAGTTCTTTATTGAACACCTAAATACAATAAGTTTTAAAGAACGTTCTTCTGTCATAAAAAATAAAATAGTAAAAACTTTTATCTATGTAGATATTGATAATATTATTATTTCACATAAACATGATTATATAGATGAATAATAATAATAAACATGATTATATAATCTACTTTTTATTCTTGTAGTTGCTCTAAAGAATAACTGACTGCTTTAAACAAAATGGTAGCAATGTAGGACTTCCCTGGTGATCCAGTGGTAAAGAATCCATCTGCCAATTTTAGGGTCATGGGTTTGCTCCCTGGTCCAGGAAGATCCCATATGCTTTAGGACAACTAAACCTATGTGCCACAACTACTAAGCCTGTGCTCTGTAGCCCACAAAATACAAATACTAAAGCCCATGTGTCCTACAGCCTGTGCGCCTCAACAATAGAAGTCACCACATTAAGCCTGTGCATGGCAACCAGAGAGTAGCTCCTGCTGACTGCAACTAGACAAAGCATTTGCACAGCAATGAAGATACTGCACAGTCAAAAATAACTATTTTTTTAATTACAAAAAATAGTAGCAATGAACTTATGTGTTTATAGCATATGTAGAAATAAAACAGATAGCACAATGGATTAGAGAATCTGTTGTAAGATAATTTCTCTGTACATGAAGTGGTACAGTATTATTGAAGGTAAATTGGGATTAAAGAGGTATATTGGGGAGTCTAGGTTAACAACCAAATTAGTTTTCAAAAATAGGTTTTGAACTGTGGTGTTGGAGAAGACTCTTGAGAGTCCCTTGGACTGCAAGGAGATCCAACCAGTCCATTCTGAAGATCAACCCTGGGATTTCTTTGGAAGGAATGATGCTAAAGCTGAAACTCCAGTACTTTGGCCACCTCATGCAAAGAGTTGACTCACTGGAAAAGACTCTGATGATGGGAGGGATTGGGGGCAGGAGGAGAAGGGGACGACAGAGGATGAGATGGCTGGATGGCATCACTGACTCGATGGACATGAGTTTGAGTAAACTCCGGGAGTTGATGATGGACAGGGAGGCCTGGCGTGCTGCAGTTCATTGGGTCGCAAAGAGTCCGACACGACTGAGGGACTGAACTGAACTGAACTGAATGAGTCACAAATGACATAAGTTGGATTTATAAAAAAAATAATAATCAAAAAAATGGCAAGAAAGAGAAGCAAAAACATTTTAAGCAATTAGGAAAAATAATAGACAATTCAATTATATTAGCAACAATAAATAGTCTATCACACCTATTACACATTCATTTTAAGCAGACAGATTGTCCACCCGAATAACAAAATAAAGGAACAATCTAAGCCATTTAAAAAACAACACACAAAAAAAGTATAAAAACACTGATAGGTTAAAGAAAGATGGGGGAAAATATATACCACACAAACATTTTCAAAAAAGCTGAAGTAGCTGTATTGGTATCAGATAATGTAAACCTCAGAATAAGGAATATTGCAATTATAGAGAAATTGAGTAATTATAATGTATTACTCTACAAGAGATGACAACAATCCTAAATAGATATGTACCTAAAATCAAGTTTCAAATTACATGTAAGAAAACTGACAGTTATAGTTGGAGAATTTATCAAACTCATCTCAAAAAAATGACAAAACAAGTAACTGTAAATCATTCAGGGTTAAACAATCTGAAAACAATATACAAATTTGACCCAATTTTGATTAAAGATTTTACCAAAGTACAGACCATA
>SJYX01021624.1:26489-44011 GCA_006410675.1 Oreotragus oreotragus
GCCACCTCATGCAAAGAGTTGACTCACTGGAAAAGACTCTGATGATGGGAGGGATTGGGGGCAGGAGGAGAAGGGGACGACAGAGGATGAGATGGCTGGATGGCATCACTGACTCGATGGACATGAGTTTGAGTAAACTCCGGGAGTTGATGATGGACAGGGAGGCCTGGCGTGCTGCAGTTCATTGGGTCGCAAAGAGTCCGACACGACTGAGGGACTGAACTGAACTGAACTGAATGAGTCACAAATGACATAAGTTGGATTTATAAAAAAAATAATAATCAAAAAAATGGCAAGAAAGAGAAGCAAAAACATTTTAAGCAATTAGGAAAAATAATAGACAATTCAATTATATTAGCAACAATAAATAGTCTATCACACCTATTACACATTCATTTTAAGCAGACAGATTGTCCACCCGAATAACAAAATAAAGGAACAATCTAAGCCATTTAAAAAACAACACACAAAAAAAGTATAAAAACACTGATAGGTTAAAGAAAGATGGGGGAAAATATATACCACACAAACATTTTCAAAAAAGCTGAAGTAGCTGTATTGGTATCAGATAATGTAAACCTCAGAATAAGGAATATTGCAATTATAGAGAAATTGAGTAATTATAATGTATTACTCTACAAGAGATGACAACAATCCTAAATAGATATGTACCTAAAATCAAGTTTCAAATTACATGTAAGAAAACTGACAGTTATAGTTGGAGAATTTATCAAACTCATCTCAAAAAAATGACAAAACAAGTAACTGTAAATCATTCAGGGTTAAACAATCTGAAAACAATATACAAATTTGACCCAATTTTGATTAAAGATTTCACCAAAGTACAGACCATACGGTCATTCAATCATATGTGCAACATTTACCAAGACAGATCATACTTGGAGCCATGAAACAAACTTTAACAAATCTAAGCAAAAGTGATAATTATATAGTGTATGTTTTAAGACCATAACAAAATTGAGAGATGTGTTTGTGTGTAAAAACTCACGAGTTGATTCTAAAATATTTATTAAAATGCATAGTGCTAAAAATAACAAAAAGAACAGCAAAGTTTGAGGACACACACTATCTGAATTCAGGAGTCATTGTAAAGCTGCAGTATATTATTGGAGAAAGGATGGACACATAGATCAGTGAAACAGAATTGAGAAATTAGAAATAAATATGCACATATACGGTCAATTGATTTTTGAAAAAGGTACAATGGGAATTCAATGAAAAAGTATTTTAAATATATAATGATAAATTTACATTCATAGGCAAAATAATTGTATTCCTACCTTATACCATATAAAAAAGAAAACTAGCTCAGAATTTATCACAGGCATAAATGCAATAACTAAATCTATAAAACATCTGGAAGAAAACAGAAGAAAATTTTTATGAGACTGGCTTAGGTGAAATTGTATAGACACAACATCAGAAAAATGAATCATAAAAGAAAAAAAAGTGAGAAACTACTTTACATCAAAATCAAGGCATTTACTCCTCAAAAGACACTATTAAGAGGACTGTGGCAGACTGGAAGGAACTAATTTCAAGCACATATCACATAAAGTACCTATGTCTAGATATAGATGGGACTTTCTTGGTGTCTCAGACAGTAAAGAACCAGCCTGCAATTCAGGAGATCAGGATTCGATCCCTGGATTGGGAAGATCCCCTGGAGAAGGGAATGACAACCCATTCCAGTATTCTTGCCTGGAGAACTCCATGGACAGAGGACCATGGTGGGCTCACAAAGAGTTAAACACTACCTAAGACTCTTGAGAGTCCCTTGGACTGCAAGGAGATCCAACCAGTCCATTCTGAAGGAGATCAGCCCTGGGATTTCTTTGGAAAGAATGATGCTAAAGCTGAAACTCCAGGATCTGGCCACCTCATGCGAAGAGTTGACTCATTGGAAAAGACTCTGATGCTGGGAGGGATTGAGGGCAGGAGGAGAAGGGGACGACAGAGGATGAGATGGCTGGATGGCATAACTGACTCGATGGACGTGCATCTGGGTTAACTCTGGGAGTTGGTGATGTACAGGGAGGACTGGCATGCTGCGATTCATTGGGTCGCAAGGAGTCAGACACGACTGAGAGACTGAAATGAACTGAACTGAGTTAAATTCACCCATTTCAGTACATTTTAGTTCTCTGATTCCTAGAATGTCAATGTTCACTCTTGCCATCTCCTGTTTGACCACTTCCAATTTGCCTTGATTCATGGACCTGACATTCCAGGTTCCTATGCAATTTTGTTCTTTACTGCATCAGTCCTTGCTTCTATCACCAGTCACATCCACAACTGGGAATTGTTTTTGCTTTGGCTCCATCCCTTCATTCTTTCTGGAGTTATTTCTCCACTGATCTCCAGTAGCATATTGGGCACCAACTGACCTGGGGAGTTCTCTTTCAGTATCCTATCATTTTGCCTTTTCATACTGTTCATGGGGTCTCAAAGCAAGAATACTGAAGTGGTTTGCCATTCCCTTCTCCAGTGGACCACATTCTGTCAGAATTCTATCCCACTCATTAGCATATGAATCACACAGCCCAGAAAAATTAACCACAGGGTATTCCATGGCCAAGGACACTCTCCTTCTGTGATGGCCCGCACCCTGTTGAGTATGCTTGTCTCTAAATTCGAACAAATCTACTCCCTTTGGCTGTGTCTCTCACTGATTTTTTTTTTTTTTTTCCAATCGGACATCTAGAACCTGAGCTTCATTAGGTCCTGAAACTGGGCATAGTGGGTTCTGGCCAGGCTCAAGTTGCAATCAACAGTAACCCACTCCAGGAATCTTGCCTGGAAAATTCCATGGATGGAGGAACCTCGTAGGCTACAGTTCATGGGGTCACAAAGGGTCTGACATGAGTGAGAGACTCTGCTTTCTTTTCTTCAAGTCGCAGTCATATACAACTCAGTGAATAAGCATAGCACAGAATCCCTGCCACTTGGGTTTGAATCCCATCTTCAGTTCAGTTCAGTCGCTCAGTCGTGTCCGACTCTTTGCGACCCCATGAATCGCAGCACGCCAGGCCTCCCTATCCATCACCATCTCCCGGAGTTCACTCAGACTCACGTCCATTGAGTCCGTGATGCCATCCAGCCATCAGTTTCAAACAAAACTTTTCCACTTCAGGAAAGATGATGGCCTGCCAAACACTTTGTAAACAGTGGCATAGATGGAGAGAAGAGGTGAAGGTCAGGAGGAAAAAGCAGTGGGGAAAACATGATGAGGAATCCCCTTCATACCCTGTTGGAAAATGTGCTAAATGCCTGACTTGTGCCCACAGTTTTCATTGACTTTGTCGACTAAAAAAAGGTGTATGACTTGAGAGCTGTGAGTTAAGTTTTATTTGAGGCAAAATGGTGACTGCAGCCTGGGAGGCAGCATTTCGGATAGCTCTGATTGCTCCAAAGCGGCAGTGGGAGAAAGTCAATACAGAAGGTTTTGGTGAAGGGGGAGTTCAATACCTTTAAGCATTTATTTTACAAAAAGTTTGTTGCTAGTCATGAGGACCTGATGCCACCATGAAGGGATTTAGTGCTTTTCTAGATAAGAGGAGATGCAAGGATTGAGATCATAAAAACTGTTCCTAAACAAACCCAACTATCTAAAGACCTGCCCCACCAGATTCCCTGGAGCACAGAGTGTGTCACTCCACCCTGAACTCCCTCAGGGATTGTTGAAGATCAACAGCTATAGAAGCATGGGGTTCAATCTCCATAGAGGCAATGGAAAATGTCTTTGTTTTTCAGTCACTGGCAATGCTCTTGGTAAGTGCTAATTTGTAGTTGACAACCTGACCCTTGGCACAAAGAAAATTAAGGACAGAAGAATCCTCAACCGCTTGGGCAACAGCTACTAAGGCACAGCAGACAGTAGAGCCTTAAAGACATACTAGGGAATAGCCCCTGCCAGAGGCCCTCAGTTGCACCCACTGCTACTCACCTGTTCACAGGGGGTTCAAGGAAACAAGAAATGATAGATAGTAAAGGAATTAAGATTTTGTTACTTATATGTCCTTCCATACCATTTCTGTCCTTTATTGTGCTCATCTTTGCATGAAATGTTCCCTTGGTATCTCTAATTTTCTTGAAGAGATCTCTAGCCTTTCCCAATCAATTGTTGTCCTCTATTTCTTTGCACTGATCACTGAAGAAGGCTTTCTTATCTCTCCTTGCTATTCTTAGGAACTCTGCATTCAATGGCAATCCACTCCAGTACTCTTGCCTGGAGAATCCCATGGACGGAGAAGCCTAGTAGGTTACAGTCCATGGGGTCGCCAAGAGTCGGACACAACTGAGAGACTTCACCACCACCACTGCATTCAAATGGGTATATCTTTTGTTTTCTCCTTTGCCTTTAGCTTCTCTTCTGTTCTTAGCTATTTGTAAGGCCTCCTCAGACAACAATTTTGCCTTTTTGCTTTTATATTTCTTGGGGATGGTCTTGATCACTGCCTCCTGTAAAATGTCACAAACCTCTGTCCATGGTTCTTCAGGCACTCCATCAGACCTAATCACTGGAATCTATTTGTCATTTCTACTGTATAATTGTAAAGTATTTGATTTAAGTTATACCTGAATGGTCTAGTTGCTTTCCCTCCTTTCTTCAATTTAAGTCTGAATTTTGCAATAAGGAGATTGTGATCTGAACCACAGTTGGCTCCTGGTCTTGTTTTTGATGACTATATAGAGCTTCTCCATCTTTGGCTGCAAAGAATATAATCAAGCTGGTTTCAGTGTTGACCATTTGGTGATATCCATGTGTACAGTCTTCTCTTGAGTTGTTGTAAGAGGCTGTTTTCCATGACCAGTGCATTCTCTTGAAAAAACTGTTGGTCTTTGCCCTGATTCATTCTGTACTCCAAGGACAAACTTGCCTGTTACTCCAGGTATCTCTTGACTTTCTACTTTTATATTCCAGTCCTCTGTGATGAAAAGGACATCTTTTTTGGGTATTAGTTCTAGCAGGTCCTATAGGTTTTCGTAGACCATTTCAACTTCAGCTTCTTCAGTAATACTGATTGGGGCAGGACTTGGATTAATGTACTATTGAACATTTTGCCTTGGAAATGAAGCAGAGATCATTATGTTGTTTGAGATTGCATCCAAGTACTGGACTTCAGACTCTCTTNCAGGTCCTATAGGTTTTCGTAGACCATTTCAACTTCAGCTTCTTCAGTAATACTGATTGGGGCAGGACTTGGATTAATGTACTATTGAACATTTTGCCTTGGAAATGAAGCAGAGATCATTATGTTGTTTGAGATTGCATCCAAGTACTGGACTTCAGACTCTCTTACTGACTATAAGGGCTACTCCATTTCTTCTAAGAGATTCTTGCCCACAGTAGTAGTTATAGTGGTCATCTGAGTTAAATTCACCCATTCCAGTCCATTTTAGTTCACTGGTTTCTAAAGTGTTGATGATCACTCTTGCCATCTCCTGTTTGATCACTTCAGATTTACTGATTCATGGACCTAACATTCCAGGTTCCTACACAATATTGTTCTTTAGAGCATCAGACTGTATTTCCACTACCGGTCACATCCACAACTGGGTTTGTTTTTGCTTTAGCTCTGTCTCTTCATTCTTTCTACAGTAATTTCTCTACTATTCTCCAGGAGCATATTGGGCACCTACTGACCCGGGGAGTTCATCTTTCAGTGTCCTACCTTTTTTTGCCTTTTCACCCTGTTCGTGGGATTCTCAAGGCAAGAATACTGAAGTGATTTGCCATTGCCTTCTCCAGTGGACCATGTTTTGTCAGAAATCTCCACCATGACCCATCCATCTTGTGTGGCCCTGCATGGCATGACTCATAGTTTAACTGAGTTAGACAAAGCTGTGATGCAAGTGATCAGTTTGATTGGTTTCCTGTGATTGTGGTTTTCATTCTGTCTGCCCTCTGATGGATAAGGATAAGAGGCTTATGGAAGCTTTAGGTTCTGAAAGAGATGGGAATACCAGACCACCTGACCTGCCTCCTGAGAAATCTGTATGCTGGTCAGGCAACAACAGTTAAAACTGGACATGGAAAAACAGACTGGCTCCAAATCATGAAACAAGTACATCAAGGCTGTATATTGTTACCGATTTTTAAACTTATATGCAGAGTATATCATGTGAAATGTTGGGCAAGATGAAGCACAAGCTGCAATCAGGATTGTCAGAAGAAATATCAATAACCTCAGATAGGCAGATGACACCACTTTTATGGAAGATAGCAAATTAGAACTAAAGAGGCCTCTTGATGAACGTGAAAGAGAGTGGAAAAGTTGGCTCAAAACTCAACATTCAGAAAACTAACATCATGGCATCCATCTCCATCATTTCATGGCAAATAGATGGGGAAACAATGGAAACAGTAAGAAACTTTTTTTTTGGTGGGCTCCTAAAACTCTTCAGATAGTGACTGCATCCATGAAATTAAAAGCTTGCTCCTTAGAAGACAATCTATGACCAAACTAGACAGCATATTAAAAAGCAGAGACATTACTTTGCCAACAAAGGTTCATCTAGTCAAAGCTATGGTTTTTCCAGTAGTCATGTATGGATGTGAGAGTTGGACTATAAAGAAAGCTGACTGCTAAAGAATTTATGCTTTTGAAATATGGTGTTGGAGAAGACTCCGGAAATTCCCTTGCAAGGGTATCCAACCAATCCATCCTAAGGAATCAGTCCTGAATATTCATTGGAAGAGCTGATGCTGAAGCTGAAAGTCCATTATTTTGGCCTCCTAATGTAGAGAACTAACTCATTTGAAAAGACCTTGATGCTGGGAAAGATTGTAGGCAGGAGAAGGGGACTACAGAAGATGAGACAGTTGGATGGCAACACTGATTCAATGGACAAGAATTTCAATAGGCTCTGGGAATTTGTGATGCACAGGGAAGGCTGCCATGCTGCAGGCACATCGGGAGAAATAGCAAGTCACATGGGACACTACCGACCATGTGACTGAACTGAACTGATTGCCTTCCAGCCATTGGAGTGATGACCTCTTATCTTAACCAAAGGTCTTTTGGAATCTGAGAGTGAACCACATGAAATTTCTGCTGAGTTTGTTTTTGTTTTCCCTGTTTCCAGCATGCTAGGCTTCTTGTCACTTCTATTGCACTGGGTCTTCCTCACTTTCAGCTTCCACTGCAGGAGCTTTTGCTGAGTTGGGCTTCTGCTGTGCTTGGTCTCCACTTCACAGGGGCCAAGCCTAGGTTGTTTCAGCCAGGTTAAATCTGAGAAATGAAACCAGAAATGTTGGTGGAGTGTGTAATTTCCTCTGTCTTGCTGCAGCAAAGATTTGAAACGGCAGACATGTGTTACAGCTTAGTTTTATTTGGCAAGCAAAGGAAAGCTCATCCTTGAGGTGTGAAAGTGGGCTGACCCCAATGTTGTTTCAGCCAGGTTAAATCTGAGAAATGAAACCAGAAATGTTGGTGGAGTGTGTAATTTCCTCTGTCTTGCTGCAGCAAAGATTTGAAACGGCAGACATGTGTTACAGCTTAGTTTTATTTGGCAACCAAAGGAAAGCTCATCCTTGAGGTGTGAAAGTGGGCTGACCCCAAAGGAGGGGCTTCAATTTGTCTCGGCTTCCCTCTTTTATACATTTCTCTCTTCCCCACCTTGAGCCTGCCCTTTGCAAATTGGTCTAGCCAAGAAGGGTCGTATTTGTTTCACCTGAAGTCCATGGATTCTCTTTTGTTCTGCTTTTGCAGGCTTTTCCCTTTCATTGTCCTTTGAGGTGAGGTGAGGTGAAGTCGCTCAGTCGTGTCCGACTCTTTGCGACCCTGTGGACTGTAACCTACTAGGCTTCTCTGTCCATGGGATTCTCCAGGCAAGAATACTGGAGCGGATTGCCGTTTCCTTCTCCATCCTTTAGCTGCCACTATTTTGGACTGCTTTTTCCTATTCTAACTACCTAATAACAGTAAAGCCATTAATAGTAACTGACTATATATAACTACTTCTTCAGTGACACTATGACAATCAAAAGTTTTTTAACATTTCATTATTGTAGTTTTTTGAAAAATTTCACGTGGAAATTTTGCATAGTTGTGTGCATTTATAAATTATGATTTATAAAATCATAATTTGGATCAGATGTATCATTATACATATTACAGAAACATGAAGAGAAAATGCTTCTCATTTTTTCTAAAAACAAATTTTATAAATAAAAGTTATGTTTCAGTTACAGAACAAATTACAGCATATAAGCAAGAATATTCAAAGATAAGAAAAATAAGAAATAAAAGTGTTTAACAATAAGATACAGCAGAGAACTTTAAAGCCTTATTTCCAAATTCATCCAAGAACTATAGGAAAGATAGAAGCCTTCAGATATAAGCTTTCATTATTAAAAACCACTGAGAGCCATTGTAAGAAGACACACCTGTTTTACTTAATAGCCCTTTGGGGGCTAAGGTAGTTATGTTAAGATTACATACATTTCCTTCTTGTTTCCTTTACCTGATTATCAGTACATAGCCTGCAGTTCCATAGCTATCTTTTTTATCAACTATTCACAACATTTGGGTTGTCACAAATTCACTAGATAATTGGTCTTCCTGCCTTAATTGATTTGAAATGCATGCCATTTTAAAACTAGAGGACAACGGACTCAATTTCTAATGACAGGCAAGTATGGTTTTCAAAGGTTGAGTTGATGGTGTTTTGACTAGACAAATGAGCTATTAAGGTCCTTTAAACAATTCATTAGTTGCTAATGGTTTTAGGGACATCTGTTAATGACACTGAATTTGATCAATTTTAGGTACAACTTTACTGCTGGGAAATTCAGCTACCAAATCACTCAGACTTAAATGAGGTTAATGCCTGCATGTCTATCTTCTTTGTAGAACACAGCTTCTGAACTTTCCTTGTCATCCTTTGTGCCAAAACAACAAAATAATAAAATATGAAGAGTAAAGTTAATAATTTTTTTTTGACCACGAAGAATAAGACTTTTTTAAGTTAATAATTTTTTAACATAAAAATTTTACACAAATGACAAATTAATTTTGCATTAGTTTTTGATAAATTTAGAGACTACATAAATTAACATTTTTGGTACTATAAAGCTTTAATTTTTTTTTTTTTTTTGGAGCCACTTTTTTGGGGGGGAGGCAAGAATACTGGAGTGGGCTGCATTTCCTTCTCCAGGAGATCTTCCCAACCCAGGGATTGAACCCAGGTCTCCTGTATTTGTAGGCAGACACTTTACCATCTGAGCCACAAAAGAGTCCAAAATGCAGTACTTGAATGCAATCTCAAAAACGACAGAATGAACTCTGTTCGTTTCCAAGGCAAACCATTCTATATCACAGTAATCCAAGCCTAGGCACCAAACAGTAATGCTGAGGAAGCTGAAGTTGAACAGTTCTATGAAGACCTACAAGACTTTTTAGAACTAACACCCAAAAAAGATGTCCTTTTCATTATAGGGGACTGGAATGCAAAAGTAGGAAGTCAAGAAACACCTGGAATAACAGACAAATTTGGCCTTGGAATACGGAATGAAGCAGGGCAAAGACTAACAGAGTTTTGCCAAGAAAATGCACTGGTCATAACACCCACTTCCAAGAACACAAGAGAAGACTCTACACATGGACATCACCAGATGGTCAACACCGAAATCAGAGTGATTATATTCTTTGCAGCCAAAGATGGAGAAGCTCTATACAGTCAGCAAAAACAAGACCGGGAGCTGACTGTGGCTCAGATCATGAACTCCTTATTGCCAAATTCAGATTTTTTTTTTTTTTTCTAACATATTAGTTTGGATTCGATATCTATTCCACAGCCTTTGTCATTTTTGACGTGCTTATTCTCCAGTGGGCTTTCCAGGTGACACTAGTGGTAAAGAATCTGCCTGCCTAAGCAGGAGATGCAAGAGACTCAAGTTAATCCCTGGGTCAGGAAGATCCCCTGGAGAAGGAAATGGAAATCCACACCAGTATTCTTGCCTGGAGAATCCCATGGACAGAGGAGCCAGGCAGGCTACAGTCCATGGGGCTGGAAAGAGTCGGACATGACTGATACAATTTAGCAATCTCAGTGAAGGCAAGACATTTGGATCACATCCAGTGCTAACATATGGGGAAACATCTCTTCATATTTTGTCAATTCTCATGAATACATTGCCCATATTCCCTGAATATTATTATCCCATTTGACGTGTTCCCTTCAGGTCTGATACCAGTGCATTTATCAGGTCATGATACTCTTTTCCCTCTGAGGCCTAGCTCTCTGTCTGAGAAGTTGCCAGGGTATAAAATGCTGGAGTCAACCAGCCCTGGATTTGACCTTTGACTCTACTGTTTAATTGCTGTGTGACCTTGAACAAATTGCTTCCTCATTCCTAGCCTCAACTTCTTCAGCTCTAATATGGGTAATAAAAAATCACCAAACTGACTGTGCTGTCACCATGTTGTGGTGCTGAATAAGAAAATGTATGTAAATCACTTAGCATGCTGCCAAACACACTGTAATGAAGTTAAGCTATTTGGTAGCTATGTATATATGTATCAGCATTAGTTCTTCTTCAAAGATATTGACACAGATCATTGTAAAAACAAAATAAGTAAACAAAAAGCAAACCGCAGAAATAGCGTGCAATGACTTGGTTCATCACAAGTATTTATGCAGCATCTTGATACAGCATCTATAATGTGAAAATAATGAGCAATTGTAACAGAATAAATGGAATAAGCGATGTAGTCCCTTTTCTCAAGAACCTTATAATACAACCAAAGAGACAAACATATACCCCCCAAATGATTGCATGTATGCAAGTTTAACATTGTGTATGAAGTGCTAATGGAATATTATTGTAGGAATTCCCAGAAAAAAGTTTAAAATAATTCTTAGATGTTAGGTTGAAGTTTAGGCATAGAAGCACTAGTTGAAGAATGTAGAGAAAAAATAATTTGTTTGGTTTTTGTTGCTGTTTTTGAGACTCTGAGCATGATGAACATACACAAAACAGATTTCTGAAGGACAAAATGCAATTAGTAAAGTAGATAATGTGTGATCATAAATGTAGGAGGAGAACAGAGAAAATAAGAGAAAGATTTAATCAAGTGTCAAATGCATCCTAGATGCCATATATGAAAAATACAAAACAAAAAGGAAAGCAAAAATAAAAATAAAGACCTTTGGATTTTTGCTTGAATTGCTTGGAGCACAGAGCAGAGAATCTTCTTCTTTCACGTTAGCTCCAGGTTGATGAACAGGTTTTATTTTATCAGAAACATGGATTGAGCTTCTACTTATGCCAGGCTAATGATAGTACAGTAACAGTAATGAGAAGATAGCAAAAGCGTAAAGGCCCTTTGATATAATATTTTGTCAGATAAGATGGAAAAAGGGCTTCCTTTTCTTTCAGAAATTAAATCTCTTAACCCAGATTCAATGAATATGCTTCTAAGAAGTGATTCCATTAGAAAGAGCAGTGGCATTAGCACCTCAGAAAAAGACACTTGAGATTGGAGAGACCCTTCTGTGTCCCAATATCCACCATGCAAAGAAGATTCTACTACAGCTGCATAACCCAGCCTTTCACCTGCTCTTTTGCTAGAGTCTACACCAAGATGTCTACTTATTTCCTGAAAGGAGCCCTAACCAAAGAAAGCAAGACAATGCTTTTAAGTTTTTCCTAAACTTGATATATTAAAGGCTGCTCAGTAGACTCCTTGGAGAAGCTATTATGGAAATTAAAATGCCCTTTTAAAAATCAAATAAGTCCCTCCTAGAGTTATGTTCCATCTCTATGCCATTTTGCTTCCCTATGAAAAAAAAAAAAAAAGCTTATGGATAATGTTCACTGCACTGGGAATATCCAAAGCAATGAATGGCTTTTAGAGTTGATTAAATGCTAAAGCGAGGCTTTTTGATAACCAGGAGAGCTGACTATTGTAAGTGTACTCTAGTGTCATGAATATTACTGCTAATACATGATAAGATTTTTAAAAGGACATAATATAGTACAATAAAGAATAGATCACTTCCTTCCCTTTTGAGGTTTGGAAAGAGCTATCTTCTTTTCCTTTGGTCTTCACAGTAGTACTAATAGCAAAAGGGGAGTCCTTTTAAAGTAAGTGACTTGGGCAGGGAGGTTACATAATGAGATTAATAACTTAAAGGAGTGGACTGTGCAATAGTCCATGATGAGACTAAAGATGTTTTAATATCAAAAAAGGCTTTGTGGCTTGCTGGGGAGAATACAATTTAACATTTGAAGACTGAGATTGACAGAATCTTTTGTTGATTAATATGGTGGGTGCATCTTTATGAAAACTGATGAGCTTGGGAGATTGTGAGAAGAGCATTTTATAGTACTGAGACTATATTAATATAATATTAATATAAAAATATAAGTAGAGGATTATAATGAAATGAACTATTACACTTTGAGTCAATGTTTCAAATTATATTTCAGTTAGAAAAAGTGAAATTTATATATTTAGACAAATGTGTATTCAAAGGATAATGAATGGGGAACATATTTACAAATGATATTACATATAAGAGGTCAATATTCAACATAAATAAACAGTTCATACAATTTAGTATCAAAAAACGACCTACTTAAAAATGGGCAGAAGGCCTGAATAGACAGTTTCCAAAGAAGATATGCAGATAACCAGTAGGCACATAAAAAGGTAAATATTATATATTATTAATAATATTGAGAATTTTTGTCTAAAATTTTATGACTATTGCCTGATCATCAAAAGGGCTTTTTTTAGATGCATAAAAAGTGGCTGCTGCTGCTGCTGCTGCTGTCACTTCAGTCATGTCCAACTCTGTGTGACCCCATAGACGGCAGCCCACCAGGCTCCCCCATCCCTGGGATTCTCCAGGCAAGAATACTGGAGTGGGTTGCCATTTCCTTCTCCAATGCATGAAAGAGAAAAGTGAAAGTGAAGTCACTCAGTCTGTCCAACTGTTAGCGACCCCACGGACTGCAGCCCACCAGGCTACTCGGTCCATTGGATTTTCCAGGCAAGAGTACTGGGGTGGGGTGCCATTGCCTTCCCCGCATAAAAAGTGGGGCATAAGTTAATTATCCCTGAAGCAGAAGAAAGGACTATTCTGCTCTTGTCAACAAGTGGAGGTGTTTTGCACATAAAGCAAAACAACTTTCTCACAAATGCCTGCTTTTCAGTGGTGGAAGGCAAGGGGCTGCTACAGAAGTTAAAACATATGACCTGGTAAGTATTTGATTTGGGACTTTCTGTACAGATAATTTAGTAGGCTAGTTATCAGGAATGTGAGGGAAAGGATAAAAAGCTGAGTTTTTCTTTCTGACTTCTGACCCTGACGCCAAACATTGGTCCTAAAACTAATTAAGTTTCCAGGCTTCTGTAGTGGTGCATAAGGCCCTATTTCTGTTTTTCACAAATGTTAGGTCTTATGTTTACTATCAGTACCTTCCTAGCTTTTATGTTTTCCTTCTTTGGTTTCTCTTTTGCATTCATTCTTTTCTTGTTTTAGGTTCTTTTACTATTATGTTCTTGTAATTTCTTTGTAAATATATTTTGTTTTTTAAACTTTATTGAGATATAGTTGATTTACAATATTGGATTAGTTTCAGGTATACAGCCAAGTGAACCAGTGTGTGTATTTGTGCACACATGTGTGTATGTATATATTCTTGTTTATTTTGTGCTATAGGTTATTATAAGATATTAAGTATACTTGCCTGTGCTATATAGTAGGTCCTCCTATTTGGTTATATATTTTATATATGATTGTATATTTTAATCCCAAATTCCTAATTTGTCCCTTTCTTTCCCTTTGGGAAACATGTTTATTTTCTATGTCTATGGGTCTATTTAGTTTTATAAATAAGTTAATTTGTATCATTTTTTTAGATTCCACCTATAGCATTACAATAGGATATTTTCTTTCTCTGACTTGTGCTATATAGTAGGTCCTCCTATTTGGTTATATATTTTATATATGATTGTATATTTTAATCCCAAATTCCTAATTTGTCCCTTTCTTTCCCTTTGGGAAACATGTTTATTTTCTATGTCTATGGGTCTATTTAGTTTTATAAATAAGTTAATTTGTATCATTTTTTTAGATTCCACCTATAGCATTACAATAGGATATTTTCTTTCTCTGACTTCAGTTAATAAACTAATCTCTAGATTCAAACCTGTTGTTGCATATGGCATCATTTTAGTCTTTTTGTGGCTGAGTAGTATTCCATTGCATCAGAAAGTTAAAAGACAAAAGTATTAAAATCATCTATATATACAAAACATAGTTAAGGGATAATCAAAACAATTGGATATAAAATATGATATCAAAACCAGTCATCAGGCGGGGAGGAAAATACAAGTACAGGGTATTTAAAATATTTTTGAAATTAAGAGATCAGCAACCGAAAACAATCATCTTTGTATATAGATTGCTAAACCAAAACCTTATGATAACTGCAAACCGAAATCTGTAATAGATATAAACACAGAAAAGGAGAAGAAATCCAAGCAAAAAACTAAAGATAGCTATCAAATCACAGGAAAACAAAATAAGGGAAAGAAAAAGACCTACAAAAACAAGTCCAAAAAAAATAACAAAATGGCAATAAGAATGTACAATATTCTCAATGAATAATTACCTTAAATTTAAAAGGATTAAAGGTTCCAACCAAAAGAGAGATTGGCTAAATGGATACAAAAATGAGATCTGCATATATGCTACTGACAAGAAACCCATTCCAGATCTAGAGACACATATAGACTGAAAGTGAGGGAATAGAAAAAGGTATTTTGTGCAATTGGAAATTAAAAGATAACTGGAGTATCAATACTTTTATCAGACAAAATAGAATTTTTAATTGATTATTTAATCATTAAAACTGTATCTAAAAATTCTGAGCTTACTATGTCTTTTTTAGGTACTTCAGTTCAGTTCAGTTACTCAGTTGTGTCCGACTCCTTGTGACCCCATGATTCGCAGCATGCCAGACCTCCGTGTCCATCACCAACTCTTGAGGTTTACCCCAACTCATGTTCATTGAGTCAATGATGCCATCTAACCATCTCATCCTCTGTCATTCCTTTCTCCTCCTGCCCTCAATCTTTCCCAGCATCAGGGTCTTTTCCAATGGGTAAGCTCTTCGCATCAGATGGCCAAAGTACTGGAGTTTCAGCTTCAACATTAGTCCCTCCAGTGAACACCCAGGACTAATCTCCTTTAGGATGGACTAGTTGGATCTCCTTGCAGTCCAAGGGACTCTCAAGAGTCTTCTCCAACACCATAGTTCAAAAGCATCAGTCTTTGGTGCTCAGTTTTCTTTACAGTCCAACACTCACATCTATACATGACTACTGGAAAAACCATAGCATTGACTAGACAGACCTTCGTTGGCAAAGTAATATCTCTGCTTTCTCATATGCTATCTAGGTTGGTCATAACTTTCCTTCCAAGGAGTAAGCGTCTTTTAATTTCATGGCTGCAGTCACCATCTGCAGTGATTTTGGAGCCCCCCAAAATAAAGTCAGACACTGTTTCCACTATTTCCCCATCCATTTGCCATGAAGTGATGGGACAAGATGCCATGATCTTAGTTTCTGAATGTTGTACCCTAATACTCTATCATACTGTTCATTGGGTTCTTGAGGCAAGAATAAAGCAAGTGAAAAAGCTGGCTTAAAACTCAACATTCAAAAAACTAAGACCATGGCATCCAGTCCCATCACTTCATGGAAAATAGATGGGGAAAAGTGGAAACAGTTAGAGATTTTGTTTTCTTGGGCTCCAAATCATCATTGTGGCAGATGGGTTCAGCAGCCATGGTTCCCAGGCTCTTGGGCACACGGCTCAGTAGTTACGATGCAAGGGTTTAGATGCTCCCAGCATGTGGGATCTTAACCAGGTTAGGTATCAACTCATGTCTCCTGCGTTGGCAGGTGAATTCTTTACCACTGAGTCACCAGGGAAGCTGAAGCCTGGATAATTTTTAAGTACACTCAGCTTTGACAACCAGTGTCCTAAATTACTCAGCTACTTTATGTTAAAGCATTTATGTGACTGTAAATATTCTATCATTTCTATCCTAAATAACTATTGGCTACTGGGAAAATTATTTAGTTAGAACAGTAAAGACAGTTAAAAAGTAACTCTTGAAATTGAATTGTATTATGGAACAATTAGGCAGTTCTTATATTGTTCCAACACTGTACTTGAACAGAAAGCAGGAAAGAGGAATTTGAGATATTGTTCTAGAGCCTGCTTTATATTAACCTTATCCAAAGTCATCATTAACTGCTTCATTGTAGTTCCAGAAAGCATCAGATCCCCAAATAATCTCTCTGTAGATCTGCAGTTATACATAACACTATCAATATCACTTTAGCCAAGTTAAATATCTATCACAATCTTGTATTTGCTCATACATTATCTTCTGATACATTCTAGGCTGCTCCAGAGAAAGCTTTATGTCATTGTTCTTATACTCTATGCAAGAAACATGCCTAGCACAGAGTAAATTTTCAAAGAACATTTTTATCAATGAATAAACAATAACTATTTATTTAAGTAGAAATTTGTTTCTGCAGATTCTGACTTGGATCTCCAATATGATGGTGATTATTTTTTTAATTTTCCTCCCCATATAAAAACTCTTTAATGTTGTAGGGAGAACACATTTTCCCACCCCAGAGAAACTAGGCATAACAAAATAACTATCTTTTGCCCATTCATGTTTAGTGGCTATAACACACAGAGGCCTTAAATTTGCACACGTGGTTCTGTTTGTGCTTGTGCTCTAGGATTTGATTTTAAAAGTATAACATGTCTAAGGTAGCTGCTGCTCCTTTTGCTTGGGCTCCCAAACAAGAAAAATGGAATAAAAGTGTACTGAACCACTGCCTGGATCCAAGCCTCACCAATATGCAGCCTGAAGCAGAGCTGTCCAGACAAGACAGGTCTAGATCAGCTGAACCACTGTCAACTTAGTGACTTGAAGCAATGGGAACTTACTCTTGTAGCAAGAACTAAGTTTTGGAGTAATTTGCTAGCATCATGCTGTAATAATAGGTTTCTGACACAGTTTTACAGAGGGCAAATTGACTAAACACACACAAAAAATTTAATAAATTTATTTAGAGTCATGACATAATGTTGAAAGATATAATTCTGTTTTCTAATTTAGATCCAGGTAGTTCCATGTATGGATAATAATCCAGAATTCTTATAAAGTCTTCACCTTTAAAAAAAATCTATTCACCATCTTTTTGCTTATTTGAGGGATTATTAATAGAGTAATGCAGGCAGAAAAGAGGTTGGAAATTGCCAGTCAGTGCTATTTAGATTCTGGCTTTTTGTATATTAGTCCAGATTCTTAAACTCTGCAAAGTTCATTCTTCTGCATGAAGCTTTTCCACAAGGAACTTTCCTACATTGAAATTATTACTATGGTACTTTTAGAAAGTACTTTAGCAGTTAATGATATATTCTTTTGTATTATCTTCCAGAGGTACCAT
>SJYX01021624.1:61330-79664 GCA_006410675.1 Oreotragus oreotragus
AGAAGGCAACCAAAATCTTAGCTCAACAAACTTGGTTGAGCATACACTCCTGAAGAGTCAGAGTGAGCTTGTGCTGCCCAGGGAGGGCCAATTTTTAAGTATCAAATAATTTGCAAGATGGATGCAAAAATGTTGGCAGTTTGATATCAGCCATAATAGGAGCACTTACAACATGAAAATCAGCAAATGATACAAATCAGGATGATTTTTCTCTGGTGATTTTTCTCTTCTTCACTAGTCAACACTGCAGCTACTATGAGAGAGGACTTATTACTGTGGACTGATCCTGCAATATCAACAAATGACAAATTCAGGCTAAACTTATCAAATCCTTTTGTCTCTGTCTTTATTCAGAAACAAGCTTTAAACTGGAAAGGATAAACTTACATTGCTAAACAAGGAATTAGTCTAACACCAGAAAGCTTGATCTATCTGGAATTTTAAAATGGTATTTTTTTCTCAATTATATAAACAATGAATCATCATTATCATGAAAAACTTAAAATCTGAACTTTGAAACATGTATAAGCCTATAGTCAAGGGATAAATATTGCTAATATTTCAATGTATTATAATTTAAACTCCAAGCCTGGCATGCTACAGTCCATGGGGTCACAAAGAGTCGGACACAACTGAGTGACTGAACAGCAATATTTTTATATACTCTGTTTGGCAACTTGCTTTTTGTATACATTTCAGCTGTTTTATTGTAATCATTCTTCTATTTTAATCATTGCAATCATTTTTCCACTGTTGGTTCTTTAGCATGTATTTCTTATAGTTATAATTATAAATAAAACTCCAATGAATATTTGTGAACACTGATCCCTACATTCCTGCATATTTCCACAAGCTAAAATTGCTAGAGGAGGAATTACAGAGACTAAGGGAACAAACATTGTTAATGCTCTTCCATGTATTACAACAATGTTTCTGATAAAGTAGGTTTGAATCTTAATTTCTTCATCTTTGTACAAGAATGTCTATCTCTCCACACCTGTCTGGCATGGATGACTATCATTTTTAGGAAATGGAATCAGAGTCAGCATCTGTAAAGGTTTCCTGAATCTGAAGCCAGAGATGTTCTACCACTGAAAACTGTCAGTCCTCTAGAGTAATACAGCATGTACCCAGGTCCCAAATTGTCCATCTGAAGTCTATTAAAGGTAAGCTTGAAATTTCCCTTATTTTCCCCAGATGCTTCAAATGATCCAAATTTTTTCTTGTTTGTTCTCTTTTTTCTGTTCAATAGAATTATACTATCAATTTAGTTTGTCTCTAGGAGACACACCATTGCAGTTAATCCAAAGCTTGATATGTACTGGACAAATCACTGGTAGTAGATATAGCCAGTGTTACCATTAATAAGTAATGTAAAGGGAGTAAGACTCCTGATTGGCACAGACATTTTCCATTTCCTACCTTTACACTCTCACCTGCAACTTGGGGTTTGACCAGAAGCCAATATTAGAACTCTTATAGTTGATAAAGCTGGTCTCTTATTTTAATTTTCAATTATTTTTAAGAATGAGGTTTAAAATAACAAATTTAATTAATTGCCATTGTTTGTTTGTTTTCCTCTAGTAGTTGCCCATTAACATCTTTCCTTGTTTCTCTTCCTGGGAGAGAGGAAAATTTCAGTGTAATTCTCACTCAGTATCTAATGGTCTCCATATCCTATCTGTTGATGTTTAGTTACCAAGTCTTGCCCAGCTCTTTTGTGACCCCATGGATTTTAGCCCTTCCTCTGTCCATGGGATTTCCCAGGCAAGAATACTGGAGTGGGTTGGCATTTCCTTCTCCTGCGGATCTTCCCATCCCAGAAATCTAACCCACGTGTGCCATGTTGGCAGGCGGATTCTTTACCACCGAGCCACCAGGGAAGCCCCAAGATCCTATAGGTTTTGCCTTTTTCTTATTCTAAAATTTTTCTCCTCCTGTCCTTCCCCATTGTTACTTTCTCCATCATCTCCCTCATCCTGCATGCTGGTTTCACTACTGGTAAGCTTTCCACCCATTGCTGCATGAGTAACTGTTCTAAAACAATTAAAAATGAATCATATATTCTTTTAGGTTAAATTCTTTGTTGACTCCCTCTGACTTTACAACTTTAATCTGGCTTCTAGTCTCTATTTTTTCGTTAGATCCATCCATGTATTTTATTCTACAATATTAATACTTAGGAACTCTTGTCTGTTCTGTAACAGCCCAGATTTTTTTTTCCCTTTATGATAATTTACTTCTTTCTTTTTAAAGTACACAGAACCAAACACAATGCTACAGTTAAAATTATACAAAGAAACTCAAATTTCCATTTGATTACTGATTTCTTGCTGACTCACATGCCTTACTAAGCTTATTGTAAACTCAATCCTCACATATTTTTATGGAAACTGCTATGTTTCTTTCATCCTGTACTTGTATAATTGACTTTAGGGTACCTTTGTAAGGTATTGGTTCAGTCCTGTTAAATTTCACCTTATGAAATACAGGAGAGAAAAAGTAAATTATAGCTCAATGAATGTTTAAAAGTAATACCTTCAATGATAGATTACCCATAATTTACCAAATGTCAATGAAGAGTTTGAATGTCTTGTCCAAATAAAATGGTTCACGATTTTGTTTTGTAAAAAAAAAAAAAAAAGGACTTGGTACTGTATACAGTAATTAAGAATAACCTGTGTGCTTAGTTGGTCAATCTTGTTCAACTCTTTGGGACCCATGGACCATAGTCCAACAGGTTCCGCTGTCCATGGGGATTCTCCAGGCAAGAATACTGGAGTGGGTTGCCATGCCTTCCTTCAGGGGATCTTCCCAACCCAGGGATCAAATCCAGGTCTCTCACATGCAGGTGGATTCTTTAGTATCTGAGCCACCTGGAAGCCCAAGAATAACCTACTAAGGTCCATAGGGTGCTTTAGTCTCATAGAAAATATAAATGAAAAGATAATTCCCTAAAACATTGTTAACTAACCATAATAAGATAAATATAAAAATTGAGAACAAGTGTTTAAAAAGTTTTTAAATAAGTTGACATGTATATGATGCCTAATTCAGTATACAATTTTGTGTTAGTTGAATGTAAACAAGATTTCTGTATTAATGAAGAGGAGGCTATGATGTAAAAGAACATTTAACGTGTTAAAACACACAACCAGCACTGGTTGAGAGATGGAGAAAACTCAAGCAGATTTTGATTTTACAAAATTATTAAAGATTAAATTGTTTCACTGGCTTTATGAGACCAAATAACAGTTTAGTAGTTCCTTTTGAAAAATTAGGAAAGTTGTATTCTATAATTTTCGAAACATTGTCATTGTTAGTATCAATTGTAGGAACAATCTTGTACTTGATAGATATTAGATAAACTCAAAATTTAGAAGTAAGGTTTTCACATCAAATGCCTACCGTTTGCATTTCTGATGAACCAGGCAGCATATGAATCAAAACAGCAGTCCCTGAGATGTAATATATATTGTATAGTTATAGTGTAACATATTAATTATGTGAACTTCTATTTGCTAAAGAAAATGAAATGTTTATAGTTCTTTATTACATTAAAATATTGTGTGTATCAAAATTTGACCCAGGGTAGTCTGTTAAGCTGGTAAACTGACTAGCCCTAGGCTCATTATGATATTAATAATATCTAGAATTATTACTCCAATACACAAGAAGAATTGGTTTAATTTCTAAAAAGAAATTAAGTATTATTATGCTATGAATACACTCTGAGAGAGCATTAACGAAGCATAACATGAGTTAAGAATGTTTTATATAGATGGTTGCTTGAAATTTTTAAAATGTTTTTAAAGAGGAATGACTTATTTTATAAAAAAAANCAGTAGTAAAAAAACCTACCTGCTAACTGGATTCAATCTCTGGTGGAAAGATCCCCTGGAGAAGGAATGGCTACCTACTTCAGTACTTTTGCCTGGGGAATCCTATGTACAGAGGAGCCTGGTGGCTTACAGTCCATAGGGTTCCAAAGAGTCAGATACTAAAGTTCTGGTGGTTTGAAGTGCCAATGAGACTTTCTCTGTGAGCTTTTAAGTAAGCAGCTTGGATAAATGAGGATAGTGCTACCAAGTAGGATTGGAGATCTACAAATCTATTAGAAAATTATTTACTTGTAAGGGGTAGTTGAAGACATTGGCTTAGATGAGATCAGCAGAGGACATTGCTTAGAGAAAGCAACAGAAAGAGAAATAAAGACATCAATCTGTAAAGGAATCATCAAAGATCCTTTTACTGAGAAAATCTATGTCTGGATATTTACTTAAAGGCAATAATACTAAATCAAAAAAGACCTACGCCCAAATTGTTTGTCACATTCAGAGACAGTTATTGGGATATTTGTACATTTCTTTTCTTGGAACTATTTGTCCAAATTCACAAGGGAGCATCTTTTGCTGGCTGTCATATTTGTATATTGTTGAGTAGAGATAGGGAGACCCCTGACACAATCAAGGCACCAGGATTTTTCCCTTTTGACATTTGAACTGAAGGACATGGAGGGTGAGTGTTGGAAGAATTTACGTCAATAAATGAGTAGAAACACTAGCAAAATTATGCTCAAAACTCTCCAAGCTAGGCTTCAACAGGAAGTAAACCAAGAACTTCCAGATGTTCAAGCTGAATTTAGAAAAGGCAGAGGAACTAGAGATCAAGTTGTCAACATCTGATGGATCATAGAAAAAGCAAGAGAATTCCAGAAAACATCTACTTCTGCTTCACTGACTACTCTAAAGCCTTTGACTGTGTGGATTACAACAAACTGTGGAAAATTCTTAAAGAGATGGGAATACCAGACCACCGTAGCTGCCTCCTGAGAAACCTGTATGCAGGTCAAGAAGCCATAGTTAGATCCAGACATGAAACTATGGACTCGTTCAAAGTTGGGGAAGGAGTACATCAAGGCTGTGTATTGTCACCCTGCTTATTTAACTTCTATGCAGAGTACATCATGTGAAATGCTGAGTTGGATGAAGCACAAGCTTGAATCAAGATTTCAGGACGAAATATCAAAAACCTCAAATATGCAAAGCATAGAAGAAATAAAAAGCCTCCTGATGAAGGTGAAAGAGAGTGCAAAAGCTTGCTTAAAACTCAGCATTCAAAAAACTAAGATCATGGGATCTGGTCCCATCACTTCATGGCAAACTGATAGGGAAACAATGGAAATAGTGACAGACTTTATATTCTTGGGCTCCAAAATCACTGCAGATGGTGACTGCAGCCATGAAATTAAAAGATACTTACTCCTTGAAAAAAAAGCTATGACCAACCTTGTCAGCATTTTAAAACAGCAGACACATTACTTTGTCTACAAAGGTCCTTATAGTCAAATCTATGGTTTGTCCAGTACTCATATATGGACATGAGCGTTCGACCATAAAGAAGGTTGAGTGCTAAAGAATTGATGTTTTTGAACTGTGGTGCTGGAGAAGACTCTTGGGAGTCCCTTGAACTGCAAGATCAAACCAGTCAATCCTCAAGGAAATGAATCCTGAATACTCATTGATGCTGAAGCTGGAGCTCCAATACTTGGCCATCTGATGTGAACAGCTGACTCATTGGAAAAAACCCTGATGCTGGGAAAGATTGAAAGCAGGTGGAGAAAGGGATGACAGAGGATCAAAGGTTTGGGTGGCATCATTGACTCAATCAAGCTCTGGGAGATGGTGAAGGGCAGGGAAGCCTGGCCTTCTGAGGCCCATGGGATCATAAAGAGTCAGATGTGACTGAATGAGTAAACAACAACAACTAAGCGGAAGAGAGAAAATAAAATCCATCTCCTGTGGTGAGCCTCTGCACTGTCCCGGGCTCAGAGCCAACCGAAAAGTTTGTTCAGTTTTTCCTTAGATTGTCAGGGGCAAATACCTATTTTTTTCTGTTTTCTTTTGAGTGAGTTAAGTCAATTTGCTTTCTGTTATACACAACCAGAATAGATTAAGAATGTACTCTTCATCACAGAGGAAACATAGGAGGAAAAAATCTTAATGGCCCCATAATAGAATAGTTATCCATTTGGCAATCAATGTATTGTGAAATTATTAAATGTCATATCTATGAAGAACATGTAACAACCAACATAAAAACATATAATGCATAAACATGTGAGAACTAGAAGAATGCATAATTGTTTATGCCATATAATAGAAATTACTTTATCGCTTATATAAAGGAAGAATCAAGTACTGATAGGATTTGTTTGGGAAAAGATAAAAACATTTAAAGTATAAATACCTAATTGGTAATGAGACTTTAAATGTCTATTTATATTTGAATATTTACTATTTCTATGACTTCTGAATATGAAAGCAACACATATTTATTGTAACAATAAAAGTAAAGGAAAACACAAGTAAAAAGGGAAGCTTCACACTCACTCAAGATAACCAGTAGAGTGAGAGTTTAATGCAAACACATATCATACCCTTGATTAATACCCTTGATTCCTTCCACAAAAAGTGTGATAAAAGCCATTAAAAGGAGTACTTTCTGTAACAAAATATTCTGGATAAAACATTATAAATTTTTTTCTCGATACTGAAGTTACAGTCTCATCAGCGCAATGGCACCCCACTCCAGTACTCTTGCCTGGAAAATCCCATGGACGGAAGAGCCTGGTAGGCTGCGGTCCATGGGGTTGCTACGAGTCGGACACGACTGAGCATCTTCACTTTCACTTTTCAGTTTCATGCATTGGAAAAGGAAATAGCAACCCACTCCAGTGTTCTTGCCTGGAGAATCCCAGGAATGGGGGGGCCTGGTGGGCTGCCATCTCTGGGGTCGCACAGTCAGACACAACTGAAGCGACTTAGCAGCAGCAGCAGCAGCAGCCCCCCAAATCCCAGAAATTGGAGAAGTGAAGTCTCTTACCACTACTTTCTCCCAGACTCATTCATTCTCTTTCTGGGGGTTCTGTGCGACCATCCTGAGCAATCATATGCCAGAGAAGTGTCAAGTTCAGCTCCATAGTGCTGTTTTGTGGTAATGTTTCATTTTTCCATAAGTGTAAAAACTGTTTGATAACTATGAAATTGGTCTTTCAATGTATATCTAAAAATAACACAATGCAAATAGATGTTGCTTCTAGTGAATGTCTATCTTTTTTCTACACATAGTCATGTAACTTAGACATTAGGGGTCTCTCTGCCTTAGTATCCAAAAGGCTGGCCTTGGACCACCATTCCATAGTCTGAAGACTGTACAAAGCTGTACTCCAGTAATTCCTTGAATTTGACTGGATACTGTTAAAGATTTCTTTCTGATACTGATGAATTTATTTTTTCTCAACTATGCCTTTTTCCACTACTTCTTTGTTTCTCCCTTGTATCACTCCAGATATTATACAAAGCTCTTGTACACGGAGCCAATTTTACTAGAAGTTTGTGAAGAGAGAGAGGGGAGAGTGTCATAGGTTTACAGAATTTTTACCTCAGAATTAAATACTAGATATTCTCATTTTGCAACACTGCCATGTTGCTGGATAGCACTTTGTTACTCTTTCCTTCTAGGTATTTCACTCGTCATATAGAGTGAAGTAAGTCAGAAACAGAAAGACAAATATCACTTATATGTGGAATCTAGAAAAACAGTACTGATGAACTTATTTGCAAAGCAGAAATAGAGACACAGATGTAGAGAACAAACATATGGATACCAAGGGGGCAAAGGGAGGTGGTGGGATGAATTGGGAGATTGGGATCAACATATATACACTACTATGCTTAAATATATAACTAATGGGAAGCCACTGTACGACACAGGGAACTATGGTCAGCGCCCTCTAGTAACCTAAATGGAAAGGAAATCTTAAAAAAAAAGGGGGCGATATATGTATAAATGATTCACTGTGTTGTACAAGAGAAACAAACAGCAGTGCATAGCAACTATACTCCAAAAAGTTTTAAAAATAAATAAGTAAAATCCCTGATTGGTTTAAACAAAGAATAATTTACTTATTTTGATATTTTTGCTCTTGCTAACTCAAGACATTAAAATTATACTCAATCTCAATTAGCCTAATGAAATAACTTCCAAAATAGCATGCTATCTCCCTAATGAGAATTTGGATGACAATTTTAAAAGAACAATTTTGATTAAATAAGTCATCCAATTTTTATCCAAATACAAAATATATATTTTATTTCATTTTTTAAAATGATTTAAATTACATTTGTATTAAGCTGAAGTTGAACAGGTCTAACAGGACCTATAAAACCTAAAAGTAACACACACACACACAAATGTCCCTCTTTTCATCGTAGGGGACTGGAATGCAAAAATAGGATGTCAAGACCTACCTGGAGTAAAAGGACAGTTTGGCCTTGGAGTACAAAATAAAGCAGGACAAAGGCTAACAATCTCAGTTGGTAAAGAATCTACCTGCAGTACAGCCGACCCTGATTCATTTCCTGGGTGGGGAAGATTTGCTGGAGAAGGGAAAGGCTACCCACTCTAGTATTCTAGCCTGGAGAATTCCATGGACTATACAGTCCATGGGGTCACAAAGAGTAGGACACAACTGGGTGACTTTCACTTTCACAGGCTGATAGATTTGCCAAAAGAATGTACTGGTCATAGCAAACGCCCTTTTCCAACAACACAAAAGAAAATACTACACGTGGACATCACCAGATGGTCAATACCAAAATCTGATTGATTATATTCTTTATAGCTAAAGATGGAGAAGCTCTACACAGTCAGCAAAAACAAGATTGAGAGCTGACTGTGGATCAGATCATGAACTCCTTATTGCAAATTCAGACTTAAAGTGGAGAAAGTAGGGAAAAACTTTAGACCATTCAAGTATGACCTAAATCAAATCCCTTATGATTATACAGTGGAAGCGACAAATAGGTTCAAGGGAATAGATCAGATAGACAGAGTGCCTGAAGAACTATGGGTGGAGGTTCATAACACTGTACAGGAGGCAGTGATCAAAATCACCCCCATGAAAAAGAAATACAAAAATGCAAAACGGTTGTCTGAGAAGGCCTCACAAATAGCTGAGAAAAGAAAAGAAGCAAAACACAAGGGAGAAAAGGAAAGATATACCCATCTGAATGCAAAGTACCAAAGAATAACAAGGAGAGATAAGAAAATCTTTTTAAGTGAACAATACAAAGAAACAGAGGAAAACAATAGAATGGGAAAGACTGGAGATCTCTTCAAGAAAATTAGAGATACCAATGGAACGTTTCATGCAAAGATGTCCACAATAAAGGACAGAAATGGAATGGACCTAAGAGAGGTAGAAGGTATTAAGAACAGGTGACAAGAAATACACAGAACTATACAAAATAATATCTTAATGACCCAGTAATCATGATGGAGCCATCACTCACCTAAAGCTAGACACACATCCTGGAGTGTGAAGTTTTGTGGGCCTTAGGAAGCATCACTACAAACAAAGCTAGTGGATATGATAGAATTCCAGCTGAGCTATTACAAATCCTAAAAGACGATGCCATTAACGTGCTGCACACAATATGCCAGCAAATTTGAAAAACTCAGTAGTGGCCATAGACTGGAAAAAGTCAGTTTTCATTCCAATCCCAAAGAAGAGGAATGACAGAGAGTGATCAAACTACTGCACTATTGCATTCAGTTCACACGCTAGCAAAGTAATGCTCAAAATCCTTCAAGGTAGGTATCAACAGTATGTGATCCAAAAACTTTCAGATGTACAAGGTGGATTTAGAAAAGGCAGAGGAATCAGAGATCAAACTGCCAACATCTGCTGGATCACAGAAAAAAAACAAGAGTATTCCAGAAAAGCATCTACTTCTGCTTCAGTGACTATGCTAAAGCCTTTGACTACATGGATCACAACAAACTGTTGAAAATTCTTAAAGAGATAGGATACCAAACCACCTTACCTGCCTCCTGAACCTGTATGCAAGTCAAGTAGCAATAGTTAGAACTGGATGTGGAACAACAGACTGGTTCAAAGTTAGGGAAGGAGTACATCAAGGCTATATATTGTTACCCTGCATATTAATTTATATGCAAATTGTATCATGTGAAATGCCAGGCTGGAGGGAGCACAAGCTGGAATCAAGATTGCAGGGAGAAATATCAGTTCAGTTCAGTTCAGTTCAATCGCTCAGTCATGTCCGACTCTTTGTGACCCCATGAATCGCAGCACACCAGGCCTCCCTGTCCGTCACCAACTCCCGGAGTTCACTCAGACTCACGTCCATCGAGTCAGTGATGCTATCCAGCCATCTAACCTCAAATATGAAGATGACATAACCCTAATCACAGAAAGCAAGGAGGAACTAGAAAGCCTCTAGATGAAAGTGAAAGAGGAGTCAAAAAGCTGGCTTATAACTCAGCATTCAAAAAATGAAGATCATGGAATCTGGTCCCATCACTTTATGGCAAATGGATGGGGAAACAATGGAAATAGTGACAGACTTTATCTTCTTTGACTCCAAAATCACTGTGGACAGTGGCTGCAGCCATGAAATAAAAAGATACTTCTTCCCTGAAAGAAAAGTTATGACAAACCTAGACAGCATATTAAAAAGCAGAGAAATTACTTTGCCTGCAAAGGCCCATATAGTCAAATCTATCGTTTTTCCAGTAGTCATATATGGATGTGTGAGCTGGACAATAAAAAAGGCTGAGCGCTGTAGAATTGATGCCTTTGAACTATGGTGCTGGAGAAGACTCTTGAGAGTTCTTTGGACTCAAGATCAAACTAGTTAATCCTAAAAGAAGGTGGTAAAAGAGAGGAAAATAGTCTATTTCTTCATGCAGTGGAAGGCTGTGCTCCCTCATGCTAGTGTGGACTTAGTGTGCTAGAGGACTTTCTCAGCGTTTCTGTTTCACTCTATTTCTGAGGCCCTGAATACCTGCACCGTAGAGGAGGCTCTCTCAAAACTGTTACATTTCTGCAGCTGGAGACCAGTGATGCATGTTACTCCATGCAAGACTTATGGTGGAGGATGCATGAGAGATTCTTGGTGATCTTAACCTCAGTCTTAGGCAGGTCCTGTGAACCTGTTATTTAAGGATATTACTATCTCAGTATTTCTGTTTCTCTCCCAACCATCATAGTCAGACTTTGCCTTGTGCCTGTGATGGTCTTAGGTTATAGAGAATTTCTCACCCTTGCCTCAAGAGTAGCAAACATCATCTTTATGTCAGTACAAGATCCTGTGCCCAAGTGGGTTTCCTGCCCCTTCCGTAGGAACTGACAGCTTTGTCTTCAGCTCCTCTTTCCGGAGCAGAATACGTTTGCCTGGGACCAGTGGGGGCTTCTCAGGTGGCATTAGGGGTAAAGAGCCCACCTGCCATTGCAGGAGGCAGAAGAAACGTGGCTCAGTCCCAGGAACTAGAAGTAAGGTTCCCCATCTTTCTCAGCTAGCAGACTGTTGTCAACGTTTCCTGGTGTCACGTATTGATGCCCTGAACCGTAATGTGATGAGGGTAGAAAGTGGAGCTCTGTGAAAGTAATCAGCGTTTAGATGAGGTCATGAGGGCAGAACCTGCATGATGGGATTAGTGCCCATTTTAAAGAAGAAGACAAAAGCTCTGTCAGTGAGGAGACAGCAACAAGGCAGCCATTTGCATATCAGGAAAGGCGCCTACCAGAACCTGACCTGATCTCAGGCTTCCCAGCCTCCACACCTCTGAGAAATAAATGCCCACCATTTAAGCTGCCTAGTCAATGGCTTGTATTTTAGTAGCTCGACTAAGATACTTTGTATAATGGTATGGTTGTCATGGGGACAAGAAAATACCCTTCCCTTCTCTCAGAGACAAACAGCTTTACCTCATATGAGAACGAGCCTGGAGAAGTGAGGAGGGTTTTGTGCCTGCTGGTCACCAAGGGGAACTCACTCAAGTCCCTGCTCTTCCTCAAGTCTTTCTTGTAATTATAGAATGAAGGCTCATGGGGAAAAAAAGCTTTTGAATGAAAACAGATTTTTCTTATGTCTGAGGTTCCTGGAGATTCTAAATTTCTCCTCTAGACCTCACTTGAGCGTTAAGAGTGTGTTAACATTTTAGAAGTTTTCTTATTATCCACTTTTTTGGTGGTTGCCATTTGCCCCATGTTCCATCCATCATAGGTAAAAGAGTCCACCCATGCTCTGTCTTCAGAGGCTTGGAATTCAGTGTTCTTGATTGCCTGTGCACTAAGCACTCTGAGTAAGCCAAATACAAGCTAAGATTTTATAGATTATCTAACTTTTGTGTTCTTATGTGGGAAGCAGTCTAGTTCAGAGGATTTTCTACATTCTAAGTGGAAAGAGAAGTCCATAACCTAAAGTCAAATTCTGTCACTCATTATTTTTTGACTCCAAAAATATATAATGAAAAATGCTATAGGTAGTATAACTAGACTTACTACACTATTTTTAATGACTGCATAGTAGTCCCTAAATCACACAAGTAAGCTAGGATTTATATACTAGCATATTCACTTAGTTAAAAAAATTAGAGAAGTTGTTATTTAACATTAAAAATATTACATTAAACAATTTAAAAAGTTAAAAATGTAAAGTTGGTTTCTTTTAAAAGCAACTTCAATTACTGAAGGAAAAAGTTAGGATTACAACATCAAAATTACAGAATCAAAAGTATCCAAGATACTTTTACAAAGAAGTAAATTATTTATTTATTATCACTGTTAGGTAGGAGAATGAGCTTCCCAGGAGACTCAGTGATAAAAAAATCTGCCTGCCAATGTAGTAGATGCATTTTCAGTCCCTGATTCAGGAAGACCCCTGGAGAAAGAATGGCAACCCACTGAAGTATAAGGAAAAAGTTAGGATTACAACATCAAAATTACAGAATCAAAAGTATCCAAGATACTTTTACAAAGAAGTAAATTATTTATTTATTATCACTGTTAGGTAGGAGAATGAGCTTCCCAGGAGACTCAGTGATAAAAAAATCTGCCTGCCAATGTAGTAGATGCATTTTCAGTCCCTGATTCAGGAAGACCCCTGGAGAAAGAATGGCAACCCACTGAAGTATTCTTGCCTGGAGAATTCTATGAAAAGAGGAGCATGGTGGGCTACCTTGTAACCATGAGGTTACAAGGAATCAGATATGCTGAGTGACTAGGCATGCAGCATGAGCACACACATGAGTAGGAGGAACAGGCAATGGGAAGCACTCGTGTTTCTATCACTGCAACAATAAAGTTAATAGACACAGGACATTACAAATAAAACATTGGAAACATTATCAAGTTTAATGATTATTTATATTACACTAGGCTCTTTGCTAAGACTTGTGACTATAAGAATTTTAAAAATGATCATTTCTGAACTGAGAGCTTATGTAGAATGATGTCTATACACATCGGGGACTGGGTTGCACAAGGATTTATTGAGATATGGCATTTGAGTTTGATTGTAAAGAATGCATATGCATTTGTCACATACAGAAGGAGAAATTACAGGCTGAAGGAATAGTTTGTGTAAAAGCATGCAAGTGTGAATTTTTTTTTTCTGAATTGAAGGAAAGCATCTTGCAGAAGTAATATCTACATATTTGTCATATTTTGTATGTATTTTTGACATTAATGTAAAATCTGGAAGCCTGCCGCTCCCAATGTAAGGAGGTAAACAACCAGGCTAAGAATCTACAAACCGTAACATTTGTTTACAGCTTTAAACAAACTTACATAAAAAAATCAGGACACATAAAAGCAGCAATATCTTACACACTCCTATTTGCATTGCTCATATATCCCCGACTTTTATCATTAAGAGAACTAGCAATTCACTTGTATCTCAGTGAAATGGCTGATAATTGCTAGGCTACACTGAAGTAACAAACCTGAAAATCTCAATTACCGTAAAGAAGACATGACCTCATAGCACTCTAGCCACGTGGGAGGTAGAGGATCTCGGTTGCTCTACTCTCCTGGTGTCTTTAACTCCCAGTCTAGAAGACAAAAGGGCGTGTGCATGGAAAAGGCACAGCCACACCTGACAGCCTTGGACTGGAAGCGACACGTGCCAGTCCTTCTACCTGCCATTGACGAGAACCATAAACATAACCCTGCATTTGAAGACTGGGAAATGTAGTTTCATTCTCAGCCCAGAAAAATGAAATAATCTGGTGAACACATATTTTCTCCTCTATAACCCACCGACTCTAAAAAGTCTTTGTCATTTCATGAATAAAACATTCAGAAGAGTAAAAAATATGCAAATGCTTAAGATCATCCATAATCTTCTCCTGAGAGAAATCTTATCAACTTTTCAATTTGTTTACTTTCCATATTTTTTCAAGTGCATATTTTTCTAATAAAGATAACATTTTATGAAAAGTTTGGGGCAGCATTTTATTACTTAATGTAACATGCTTTCCCAATTATGTTATATGATACATACTTGAGTATATTACATATACATAACTTAATGACTTTATATTATCCCAACATATACATATACTACAACTTAGTTAACTGTTATCATTGAGTATTTGTCTCCAACATATATAACACAGCATATCTTTCTATAAAAATCTTTACATATGAATTTCAGATTATGTCCTTGAGAAAGGTGAAATTATCCTGTCAAAGTATGTGGATATTTTTAAGGCAGTGTAAAACTATTTCAACATTGCCTTTCAAATTTTTTCAATTTAAAATCCTACCAGCAGTGCAGAGAGAGTGAATCTTCCAAACATACAGTTAGTTCAGATTCAGCAACTTGATACTTAAAACTGAAAATATCCCAGTCCATACCACAGAGCATACAAAAACCCAAGCAAAGAAGAAAATGAAAATGCGAACCCCTTTGCTTATGTAATTAACATGAATTTGACTTTCCTAACATAGATGCTTTCTATGATCTGATTACTCACCAGACCACCTGAATGACTGGGTTTGTGAACCATCCTATAATGGTTTGTGAAGGTTTGTGAACATTTCTTATAATGTAATCTAACTTATTAAGAGAAAAAAATCTAAGACTTACTGTCAAGACCAAAGTTATGTGTCATTATTGCATTCTTTCCCTCCCACTTTGTATACATACACATTTTTTGGAGGAGTTGGAGAGGGAGAATAAAAATTCTTACTCCTCTATCAAGCACCCAGATTTTTCTGGTTTTCATCATTAGGCTTTACTAAACATTTTGTTTTACCAAGCTTCCTTTATAAATATTGCTAGACTTCTCAGTAGCTACCATTTCACTCAATACAGACATCTTAATCTTCCTATGCTTTCAAGTAATCATAATGTTTGTGTGCTTTCCTGATAGTTTTTTGCCCTTGATGATGATTGTGAATTAGTCAACAATTAATAATGTATGTGCATCTGTTTTAGTGAGTACACAGAAAAAGAGTGGATTTAGGCATATAGTAAATGAATTCATCTGTGGTACAGACTCCTTCCCTGAATTTCAAGGAAAACATCCAGAAAGATGGCATTTATCAGACAACTGTTAACTATTCTTGAGATAAAAGTTTGGTTAACAGAAATATACCCCATACAAATTATTTCACTGACTTTTTTTTTTTAATTCAAATTTCATGCCCTGAAGTTATCATTACTTGGCTTTCTGAATGTTAGACAATTGGCATGTGAAATGGACAAAAGTGGCTTCAGAACGTACAGAGAAATAACTATTGCCCTCTCTACTTTTCTGGAGAGTCCACACATTAATACACAGCTGCCCTGGAAAGTGCTTTTGTAGCCTAATGTCTGCAGCTTGTACTTGATTCCTGTGTCAAAACCGTGTTTCCTAACTGGCAGTAGCATACAGTTATGTTGCTATATGTTTAGAGGGCAAAGTGGAGGAAAATCCCAGTGTGACGCTGCTGGGGCATGCTCACAAATGGCTCAAGTCGGCCACAAAGAAAGGTTGTAAATCACGATCTGAAAGAGATTGATGATGTTTGTGAAATATTCTCTCAGGGTGCCAAAGAGGTGTTTGTTCCTGAGGCTTAAGAATTATTTTTGTGAAAGGATTTTATCATTAAGTCTGATGATGTGCCTGCAACCAAAGAAGACAGGGGTGGGGGAGAAAGAGCAGGAGAGAAGAAAGGAGGGTGGGAAGGGAGGGAGGAGAGAAATGAGGGAAAGAAATCCTTGCAACAATGCAATGATTAATATTCCTTTATATGACACAAACTTTTATCACCTGTATCACTGACAGTTATGATTTGTTAAAAGTTTTCTTCAGGGTGTTTGTTATAAACATAGAATTTATTGTTTTGTGATTTGCATCTTGATTTCAAGGTAGATGGAACCTGTAGTATTTGGGTATTCTACAAGCCTTAGACTACATACAGTAGGAGACCTTTTTTCAGCACAAACCCTTGGTGTACAATAAATTAGTTCTTTTGGAAGAGGCTGGCTTTTTTTTTTTTTATGAGGTGTTAAATAAGGATGGCCTCACCAATGCAAAAACATTGACTAAATTGGCTCATAGCAAACACAGTCCTATAATTGAGTGTTTCATTTAGCCAAGTGTATTGCACATGCCCATGGGCTAGTATGGGGATTTTAAAAAAAGGAATTTGGGGAAAATATATGAAATTTCTAACTAAATTTATGAGTCTAAAAGTTCTTGTAAAAAAAGAGAAGACATTTAAAAAACCAGATTAAAAAAAAATTAAATTATGATGAAATCCATCACTATTTTGTTTATGCTTGTTTTCTTACTGATTTGTTGGAAGAATTATAATTAAAAAGTAATTTGTAGCATGCAATAGAACTTTAAAGATGGTGTTTTTTTTAACTCTAAATCCACTTTCAATTATTCCCCTAAGACCTACCTTATAAAACAATGAAACATGCTGTGGAATTGTATTTCATCAACTATGGGTTTCTTAACTATTAAGTATACATGCTCCACAGAGAGTATGCTATTAATATACTCAATGACTCATTTAGAGTATTCTAACTTAAATAGCCAAAGTCGTTATCAGAGATTAATGAGCCTCCACAAGTGTTGGTTTAGGTGCCACTTTGAGCAAGAATTAGATGATTTGCCAAAAAACAAAACCAAAAAACAGACTGTTTGAAGGCTATCAACAAAAGCTTCATCATTTTTGAAGCTCTCATTTCATACCATTCAATAGCTCTGTCTACCTTTATTGGAGTATTTTGTGATCAGGTGTGCAGATTCTATCCCTGGGTCAGGCAGACCCCTGGAGTAGGAAATGGCAACCCACTCCAGTATTCTTATCTGGAAAGTCCCACAGACAGAGGATCCTGGAGAGCTACAGTCATGTTGCAAAGAGCTGGACATGACTGAGCACACACGTACAATTCTTTTTTTTTTTTTTTTCAGACTAGCAAAATTTGGTAATATAAAAGGAGCTTGAGAATTTGATTCACTTATCCTTCTGGGTTCACCAAATAAATGTTGAATTTATGTGATTTACTAGATAAGAAAGATAAATCCACAGCAGATTTTTCAATTTAACCCTGGGAGACAAGATATGAGACATAGTGGGAAAGGCTTGACTGAAGTAAAAAACTCCAGTTACTTATTTCAGCCCTGCATATCTCAGTAGTGTAACTTAATGTCTATATGCATCATTTTCCTCATCAAACAAGACCTTTGACTAGATGATCCTTCAGAGCTAAACATTTGTAAGGCATACCTATTATCTTTTTATCCATTTATCTGTTTAAATGGATAACATCTATATAATGTGAGGGCTACTTATCCTGATAATAACCTAATTCAGTAAGATTTAAAAACACAGTGCTGACTATGGAACTCTCTCAGTGTTATGTGGCAACCTGGATGGGAGGGGAGTTTGGGGGAGAATGGATACATGTATATGTATAACTGAGTTCCTTCATTGTTCACCTGAAACTATCACAGCAGTGTTAATTGGCTATACAAAATAAAAAGTTTAAAAAGAAACACAATGCTGAAAGATTTTAGTATAATAGGTACTATCTCAGGTAGCAACAGCTGACTAATATGTAAATGAACTGGCATAATTTTTTTAATAAGTGGGATGTTCATAAACAATAAATAAACTTTTAAATGCAAATCTCCTAGCAGAGAAACAAAAAACGCGTGGTGTGAATTTATGCAAGCTACAATAATAAAGGGCACTTGAGGAAATTGGATGTTTCTTCATGATTAAATTACAAAAATGTTTTTACACTGCAATTTTTCTTTCTGTTTACTTTTATTATAAATACAATTTTTAATTGAGAAATGCATCCTTAAAAATGATCCATACATTGCAGCTATGTCTGGCAAATTTCATTTGTTCCAAAATATCATTTAACTATGCTATATTTGGATATTTAGATCCAACCAGTCCATTCTAAAGGAAATCAGTCCTGGGTGTTCTTTGGAAGGAATGATGCTAAAGCTG
>SJYX01021627.1:0-68385 GCA_006410675.1 Oreotragus oreotragus
GGCTGCTGTCTATGGGGTCACAGAGTCGGACACGACTGAAGCGACTTAGCAGCAGCAGCAGCAGCAGCAAGATTATATTAAAGAAATTTTTGGTCCTGCCAGTTTTCTTTGAGGTTACTAATATTTCTTGACTTTGACATTCCAGGAAAAAAATAAAAATAGTAATAAAAGAACTGAACCAGAAACACAGAAAGAAAAAAATACCCAAGGGAAGAATTCATCAGGTCCAAGTGAAGAAAAACCCAAAGAAAAAAATACCCAAGGGAAGAATTCATCAGGTTCAAATGAAGAAAAACCCAAAGCTCATAAAAAGCCAAACCCATATGGAGAATGGCAGGAAATTAAACCAGAAGTTGAGTCCCAGTAAGTACCTGAAACTTAATCCAACAGTTATAAGTTAATCCTGTCCCATATTATTATAAGTATTTTATGTCCCAGTACTTCCGTAAATTGTAGTACTTAATTTCAGGAATACGGTGCTCATTAAAAAGTGTGGCTCATTTCTTTTATTTCTAGAGTGGTTTTATTTTCTCTAGTTAAATATTTTAAAATGTAAACTAATGTTTATTTTTTAAAGTAAAACTAAGCATTGCTTTCATTCTTAGAAAGACATGACGTTTCTGTTGACCACACTAACCTGCCACATACATATGGGTATTTTCACACTCACCATGGTTATTCTATCAGAGAAGCAAATGTCTGCATATCTAGTACATGCCTCATGGAATCTATCTAAAGGCAAGAAAACAGCCCTTGTTTTGTTAATGTATTGAAAATGGCTTATGACACTTCACCCAAGGTATTAAGTTTTTATTCATGAAGCAGAGCGGTTTTACTAACTAAACAAGGTCATGGTAGAAATATTACCTGGTTTACATGATTAGCTTATGTGTTCATATCACTTAATGTCTTTGGATCATTTACACAATGAAAGGAAAACGTCACCCACACTAGCACACACTGGTATTTCTTAAATGCTTAAAAATATCTGAGTGGGAAAAAAGTATCTATATGAATTAAACAGTTTTTCTCCAAAACACTAGTGCTGTGGAATCTTTTATAGTGAAATTATTCGCTGTTAAACTGTACTTTGATGGAAAAGTCATATTTTTTCACAAGGTGGAGGAATGCAAGTTTCAGGCTTTATATACGGTGCTAATGAGGAGTGATTCCTTAGTGGTAGCATACAGGATATACCTGAACTATTAAAGTGTCTTTAGCAAATATTCAGGTTTTATTTATGTTATTTAATGAAACATTAGGAATTATGTATTTAATGCTGCATAGTGCCAGGTACCAAAGTATATTGATTGTGTATACTGAAGTTGCAGAAATAATAGACTGCATTAGTTACTTGGGCTCTTAAGTGATTTACAATAGGAGAATGGTCTTCCTATACCAACATCACCTATACTTTAAAGTTGAGATTTCTTAAAATTTGAGTATTTTGTTTTCCCTGTGATAAGTTTACTGAAAAGCCATTCTTCTTAACGTCAACCAGTTTAACAGGTGATGGATTGTGTCTGACTTCCTAAGTAGATTTACTGGTGAGGTTGAAACTTTTTTTCATATGCCTGTATTTATTAGTGTTTTGTATTTACTCTTCTGTGAAATGTCTGTTCATATGCTTTGCAAATTTTTCTGTTAAGGTATTAAGTCTTTCCTTACTTGCATAAGATTTCTATGTAGTACAGAAGCTAACCATTTATTAGTAGAAGAATTTGTAGTTTGAGTTTTAACTTTGCTTATAATGATTTTAGATGTGTTGGATTTGGTAATGTTTAACTAGTCTGATTTCTTTTCCTTTGTGATCGGTTGCATTGCTATTACCCATTTTCATCTAAAAGTCAAGTTTATAGTTATATTTCCTCCTGATTTGTATGGCCTTCTTATTTGCGTAATTATTTAATCCATCTTTAATAATTTTGATACATTGTATGAGATAAGATTCTAAAAAATTTTTTACCTTCCCTGGCAAACCAGTTCTGCCAGTACCATTCTTCCCCCTACCTTTTTTTTTTTTNTATTACCCATTTTCATCTAAAAGTCAAGTTTATAGTTATATTTCCTCCTGATTTGTATGGCCTTCTTATTTGCGTAATTATTTAATCCATCTTTAATAATTTTGATACATTGTATGAGATAAGATTCTAAAAAATTTTTTACCTTCCCTGGCAAACCAGTTCTGCCAGTACCATTCTTCCCCCTACCTTTTTTTTTTTTCATTCTTTCCCATTTTTAAGTGGCCTTTTTTTAATCTGTGTTGAACTCTTAAATTTACCAGTTTGCTTCTGACTACCTATTGTTCCATTAATCCATCTGTCTTTGTGACAGTACCATAAAGATTTAATTACTGTGATTTAATATATCCTTTCATATGATGCATATTGATATCTCATGGTTTATCCCTATATTTTTTTCCAAATTTTATTAAGTAGTCTCTTCCTGTTTTTTTCCAAGTTAGTCATTTGCAGGCGTTCAACAAGTATAGAATCTATATAAATATTATTAATAAATTATGGCAACAATATTGTTTTCAGTATTTCATATTTTCATCAAAAAATATTGTTCACTTTTACTCTTTTAACTCATGGCGTTTTGTAGGATTTTCTACCCAGCTTTTGTCTGTAAGTTTCATGTTTGCAACCCCAGGACTAAAAAACAGTGATGGGCACATAGTAGGTGTCTGTGAGCTCAGTCACTCAGTCATGTCTGACTCTGGGGCGTCATGGACTGTAGTCTGCCAGGCTCCTCTGTCCATGGGATTTGTCTAGTGGTTTGGGGCACCAAACACAGGGGCACGTGGCAGCCCTGGATCCAGGGGGTGTGTCACCACTTTAGCTCCGGGCACTAGGATCCCACAGCTGTGTGGTCCTCAGCAGACCCAGGGCTTCCCCAGGGGCTGTTGGGGTTTTCAGGAGCACTTCCAGGTTCAGCAGCCAGAGGCCGGGACAGGCAGTGGCAGTGGCTGGCTCTGGCCGGGTTCAGAGACTCAGCTGCAGGGCCATCCTGAGATGCCTGTGGGTGTAGTGGGCAGGCAGGCAGCAAGGGCCAGGGTCAGCTACAGGTTCACCAGCAGCTTCAGGAACCCTGGCTGTTGGGGTGCTTCCTCATGGCTGCACAATCTCCCCTTGAGTGTACGCACTGTGGTGGAGGATGGTGTCTGGGGTCAGGCTGGGGGAATTCCAGTGTGCGGCCACAGCGATTGGTTCCTGAGGAGCAGGGTTTTGCAGGCCAGTGACAGAGAAGACAGGACCTGATTCAGGCCCACAAGCCAGCAACTGCAGAGACCCGGACTGTTGGCATCATCTCCCGTGTGCATTGCTCCCCTCTGGGCACTGGAGGCTGGTGATGGGTGGCAGGGCAGCAGCGTGCAAGCACACCGCTGGAGGAGCTCGCCTCCAGCGTGCCAGCAGCCGTGGCGTCAGCCGTGGGAGGGCGGTCCAGGCTGCCATCTTGCACAGCACCCTGAGCTGACTGCAGCGAGGAGGGGGGAGGGACGGAGGCAGCTGGCATCAGCAGGCACAAATAGCTGCACCAAGGTACCTGCTGAAATCTGGGGCGTCCGCAGCAGCTGCGAGGTCTCTTGGCTCTCTCTGCAGCAGCAGAAGCGGCTTGTTTGTCCGAAGCCAGGCCACTGGACTGCAGTCACTGCCACTCCTTGGCTGCTCTCTGTAGTCCCGGGGTTTTTTTCCCTTTTCCTATCCATCTCTGTAGGTCCCAGCTTCACCGCTGTGGGTGGGGTGAAACCTAAGCAAGATGTGGCCCCAAAGACTGCACCAGCTGGGCTTACCCCTCTCGTCTTTCTTGATGAGGGGAGCTCTTTCCAGCTGGGAGGCTTCCTCCTCTCTGACCATTGTCCGCCTGGGGAATGGAATGATGCAAACAAAGGGAAGTTGTCTTTCTTCTCTTCTTTTGCAATTATTCGCATGGTGTTTTATCCCATTATGTTGCTTAAGTTTCCTAAATAGACTCAAGCAGTTTTTCTTCATGGATAGCTGTCTAATAGTTGATCATCTTGTAGGGATGGAGACTGGGATCTCCACTAAAGGTTTTTTAAATGTTTTTCCTTATTGAATCAGCTCTTATTTTTAATTTTCTATTGAATTACATATCCATTTATTAATGGATTTTTCTGCTGCTTCATTTCTACCTCTGTAATTTTCTTCCTCTGACTCCTCTTAAGTTTCTTTGTGTTTGTTCTTTATTCAGGTGAACACTTAAGACTGTTGACAGGAGGTGAGGAAGGGGTCTGTTCTTAGTTCTTACTGAAACTGATTAAAGCTATATTGTGTCTTAGTATAATTCTGTCCATATATCACATAAACTTTGAAAGATGCTTTCTTGATTTCATTGTTTTTGGAACAGTTTAATATCATGTGTTTGCTTACTTTTTTGACTTGGTTTTCCAAAAGGACTTATTTTTCAAACTCTTAGGTAGGTTGGTTTGTTTTTTCACCTTTATTACATTGTGTTCAGATACTGTAACCTTTACAGTGTTTGCATTTTTTAATTTGGAAATGACTGTGGTTTTCAGGAAGTGCTTATGTAATTATTTTTGAAGTTATTTGAAAGGAAGGTATATTCTCTGTAATATATTTTATTTATAGTCTTTTAACTTTCTTTCAAACATCTTTTCCTCTGATTACGTCACAAGGGTTTATTCCCTACTTTATTGCCACTTCTGTTAGCTTCCACTTAGGAATTTCCTAGGACCATGATTTCAGAAACAGACTCATTATTTTATCTCTCTCATAATCCTAGTTAGGAAGTAATACTGTGATTTGATCACTTAATCAAAATACAACACAAAACACCAAGACTGTGAAATAAGTGAGTCTGTCATAGACTTTCTTGGATAGAAATTCGTTTGTCCAGCCATCAAACCCTTCATTACTCAAATCTTTCTCTGCTTGGCTAACGGAATGTTTTAGTTTCACCTAGAAGCAGAGGGGTCTCGGGGAAGGAATATAGGTTTTAGATGACGCAGGCCTAGGTTGTTTGTTCGTTTGTTTTTATTTGGCTGTGCCAGGTCTCCATCGTGGCGTGCAGGATCTTTAGTTGTGGCATGCAGATCAATGAAGCATGTGAATTCTGAGTTGCAGCACTTGGGGTCCAGTTCCCCAACCAAGGATTGAGCCTGGCCCCCCTGCATTGGGAACACAGAATCTTAGCCACTGGACTGCCAGGGAAGTCCCTGGCCTGGGTTTTAATCCAGGTAATATTACTGCTGTAATGGTTTGGTTGACCAAGTTACTTAACTTCTCTCTAAGCCTCAGCCTCCGCCTCTGTAAAAATAATGAAAAGCCAAGAATGAATACCCCATCAACTTCCGGGGCTGCTAACCTTCTTGGAAAGCACCGTTGTTGGCAATCTAAGGGAAAGTAGTGAAGTAGGAAAAGCCAATAAAAGTTGGATTTGTCGTATTTGTTTAATACAGTAAAGAAAAGTTTGGAAGGCATCTGTATTCAGAACAAATCAGATTTAAGACCTATAAGCACACCTGTTTCCTGCATCCCCTCATCAGATTTTGAGGAAATGTTATATAACATCAGGATCTATTGAGATAGCTTCTTCCTCACGTTTGTATAAGTTTTTATTTTTGCTTTTTCTAGTTTTGAACTATGCATTACAGATTTGAAATTTTCTTTGTTCTTATATTCTTTGTATTTACATATCTTTTATGTTGTTTTTTGCAGTCCTAGCAAGCTTCCTAACTATTTCAGTTTTTAAAATTATTACAGTGCTTAGAGATCTCTTTTAAGGCTGTGAGTTTATCTATGTGTATATAGAATGGACCATGAAAAGATCTCTCAATACTGTCACCACGGACCTCTCTGCACAGTCTATGTGAGAGGGAAACAAACTTGTTAACATGTAATTTTTAAGATCATTGAATGGACGAGCATATATTAAATTTAAATTCTAAGCAAACACATAAAAATCATGTGTCTGCAGTTATCAAGAGCCATAGTTGATGGGAAATCACTGTAAAGGTCTCTGACTTTTGTCTCCGCTTTGCTCTGACTTGGCTGCCTTCCTCAGGCAGGATCTCCGCACGTGGTAGCAAAGCTTTCATCTTATCTCATACTGACAAAGATTCCAGCCATAAAGAAGTGCTGCTTTACCAGTTCCCAAAGTGGCCCTGCTAGCTTTCACCAGACACCCAGTTCCCTTTCCTGAGCTAACCATGTGAATTACGACTGGACACGAGCGGAATTAAGCTCAAAACTCAGAGGAAGAAAGAGGTCGTTTCCAAAAGGGGAAAAAAAAGAGCAGGCGTTCTGGTACTAAAAAAGACACTAGAAAAGCCACAATAGAGTATTTCTACTCCAGGTGCCTAGTGCATAGTCTGGTTTATCGTATACATTCAGTATGGATGCTCCTGTTAGAGTAACTACTACTTGAGGAACTTGCCTAACAGTCCAGTGGTAAGCCTCCATGCGTCCAATGCTGGGGATGCCGGTTCAATTCCTGGTCAGGGAACAAAGGATCCCGCATGCCATGTGGTGTGTCCAAAAGAAAAAAGAATAACTACTACTCTAGATCTACCATTACCTTTCAGACTTCTCCTGGCCCCTGGGAAAGGTTTTCCTCTGTTTCCAAGGATCAAGATGAATGACTATATCACATGGGTTCTTCTGAGACTGGAGGGGTGTGATCTTTACTAATCCTCACTGTTCTTAGATGGGGAATTCTCAACTCTTGATATGAGACTCCTTTTTTTTTTTTTAACCACTTGTAAGTTTTATTTTTTTCTAATTTTTATTTTTACTTTATTTTACTTTACAATACTGTATTGGTTTTGCCATACATTGACATGAATCCACCACGGGTGTACATGAGTTCCCAATCCTGAACCCCCCTCCCAATATCTGAGACTTCTAACATTTAAATCATCCCTTTGCCTTTTGATTCCTTTTTCTCCCCTGTCATCACTCCTCCTTTCATGCTGACCAGGTAATCCTTTGGTTTCAAGTGAAAAACTTGAGTTACTTTAAATTTTAAGAAGAGGTTAATGGAACTTCCTGGCAGTCCAGTGGTTAAAGACTCCAAAATTCCACTGCAGGGAGCCTGGGTTCAACCCTTGGTTGGGGAACTAACATCCTCACAAGAAAACAAAAAAGGAAGAAGGTTATTAGTTCAAAAATTCCCAGAAAGGTTCTCTCTACAAGCCACAGGAGAGGCAGGAATTGGGCTGGGCCTCACAGATAACTGGAACCAGGCCTGAAACATTGGCAGGATTCTTCATCTCCTATTCTGGTTTTCTTTGTAGGCCTTATTCTCTTATCGCTACAGAACTCCTTTCTCTGAGTAGGAGAATGTATGGTCCCCAACAAGTTTTATATGCTTAGCCACTAGAGAGGTAAATATAATGGTCTTCCTGGTCCATGTTCAAAAAGCTCATGGCTGGGACAAAGGGCTGTGGTGTGACTTAATGCTTTTTCACAGACCAGTTGACTATGTCAAGGGTAGAGACTATGANTTGGGCGCGAGGTGGCTTCTCCCTGCCGCCCCTGGCCTCGGACGTGGGGTGTCTCTTCCTGGCCGCTCCTGACCTCGGACACGGGGTAGCTCCTCCCGGCCGCCACTGACCTCAGACACAGGGTAGCTCCTCTCGGCCGTTCCTGCGCCGTGGCAGCCTGGCACTCTAGGTTGCTGCCCCTGACCTCGGACGTGGGGTAGCTCCTCTCGCCCGCGCTTAGTGCGCAGGCTCGGCTCTCGCAGCCGCCCGCGCTTAGTGCGCCGGCCCGGCTCGGCTCTGGGCACAAGTGTTTACCTTAAGCTATGCTAATTTACTATGCATTTACCCCAAACTCTGTCTTCAAGTCAGTTCAAGAGATGTGTAAACAAACCCCATTTAAATCTCATTGATTCAGATGGGCTGTGTTTTGTTGTCAAAAGCCTGCTAATTGATACTTTTTCCCCTAAGTGGGATCATTTGTGAATTCTCATAAAATTACATTTTCAGTCCTAGATCAAAGCTCTACTTTAGAAGATGAGATAAAATTGATTTAGATTTTTTTTCAGATGATAGGCCTAGCATTAGTCAGTGAACGGTATTAGAAAGGAGCATTTTGAAATAATACTCTTTGTACCAACATGGACGGACCTAGAGATGATTACTAAGTGAAATCAGACATAGAAAGACAATATCACAGGGTATCACTTACATGTGGAATCTAAAAGCTGCTCAAACAAACTTATTTACAAAACAGAAACAGACTCACATACACGGAAAACAAACGTATGGCTACCAAAGGGGAAAGGGAGAAGGGAGGGATAAATTACGAGTTTGGGATTAGCAGATACACATTGCTATAATAAAACAGATAAATAACAGGGATGGCACAGGGAGCTATAGTCAATAGTTGATAATCAACTATTACGGAAAAGAATATGAAATATCACTTTGCCATACACCAGAAACTAACACAACATTGTAACTATTTCAATAAAAAGAAAGGAAGGAAGAACGAAGGCATTTTGCTCAATAGGAAAAACAACTTTCTCTGCATGAAATGGATCAGAGGACTGTTAACCTTTGTTAGAAAGCAAAGGGGCTTGTGAGGATCCCACGTCAAGGATGCTGCTAACAGGCATCATTTGGGGTCTTCACTGGAGCACTCATAAAATGTCAAATTCGTTTTTCTTAAATTTCACGTGAAAACCACTGAGATCACAGACTCATTTTCATACAGAATCAAGCAGTTCCACTTCCATATTTGTTGATGTTTCATAACTTTGTTAATGCTTGTGCTAAGTCGCTTCAGTCATGTCCGATTCTTTGTGACCCTATGGACTGTAGCCCGCCAGGCTCTTCTGTCCATGGGATTCTCCAGGCAAAAACACTGGAGTGGGTTGCCATGCCCTCCTCCAGGGGATTTTCCCGACCCAGGGATCGAACCGTGTCTCCTGCATTGCAGCAAATTCTTTACCAATAAGCAACCTGGGAAGCCATAACTTGTTATTCTGACCTCAAACTAACAACTAGGAGCCAGATCTTGATTAGTCTTGTCTAACTCTTTATGAAAATGTCAGCAGCATCTTACCACTTGAGAGAATTTTATATACTATTTTAGAAGTGAATAAGAAATAAGTCATGACTGAAGAACAGACATCTTAATAAGTTTAGAAAAAATGGTCATTTTTCTTATTTAAATTATCCTAATAGACACTAATAGAACCCACAGTGGCTCAGCAGTAAAGAATCCACCTGCAATGCAGGAGCTGCAGGAGATTTAGGTTCAATCCCTGGGTCTGGAAGATCAACTGGAGGAGGAAATTGCAACCCACTCCAGTATTCTTACCTGGGAAGTCCCATGGACAGAGAGGGGGCTATCGTCCATGGGTCACAAAAGAGTAAGACAAGACAGAGACTAAACAACAAATAGAAACCAGGAAATGTGTGACAATATCTACGGTTGTCATAATGGAATCTCATTATAAATCTGTAGCTGTGGGGTTTACACTTGTCTCATTACTGTGATTTAATTATTTATATATGCAATTGTTTTAACCAATATGATTTGACCTAAATCAAGTAAAATTTAGCTATGAAATACTGAGGGATTTTCAAATCTTATTTAGTGATATAATTAATGCCACAGAGGAAGATGTTTCTGTTGTTGCTGAGGTTTTTAAAAAAAAAAAAAAAAAAACACTCAAATGTTACAGAGAAAAAATAATTGGGCAATGCTCTTCCAGAATGGTGATATGGACTCCATGGACTCACTCACTGGTGCAACAACCATGACTGGTGAAAATTACTTTTTGAAAAACAAAATATCATTTAAAATCTTAGGAAATTGTACCAAAGAAATATACTAAGGAAATGTTGTTGCTGTTCAGTCACTACGTCATGTCCGACTCTTTGCCACCCCATGAACTGCAAAATGCCAGGCGTCTCTGTCCTCCACTATCTCCCAGAGTTTGCTCAGACTCATACCCATTGATTCAGTGATGCTATCTAACCATCTGATACTCTGCCGCCTCCTTCTCCTGTTGCCTTCAATCTTTCCCAGCATCATGGTCTTGGGGAGAGGGCTGTTCGCATCAGGTGGCCAAAGGATTGGAGTTTCAACTTCAGCATTGGTCCCTCCAATGAATATTCAGGGTTGATTTCTTTCTGGATTGACTGGTTTTATTTCCTTGCAGCCCAAGGGACTCTCAAGAGTCCTCTCCAATACCACAGTTGAAAGCCTTGAGCCACTAAATTTTGGTAAGATAGTACAAATCCATGGCACTTGAGCTACAACCCACCCCACCCATCCAGCTCAGCATAATGGAAGCTCTGTCTCAGATGCATGCATTCAAGAAGATGAGGGTCTCTCTCCCCGCAACTGCCAATCAATGCCTACAGTATCTTCCTGGCAGGGGCAGGCCACCAGGTCTGTGTTGCAGAGGCTGAATTCCAAGTACGGATGGATAAGAGGTCAAGGCACCTTTTTCCACCAAGACCCACTCAGAGGACAAAGACTCTACCTCAAGTGCAGTAGGCTAAAAATATAGGAGCTCCAACCACCCTCATCTCAGTCTACTCATAGGTGAGAGTTCCCACACCAAGGAAGGCAAGCTAATAAGATCAGAAGGCCCTGCCCCTACCCGGCACTCTGTTCCTGAAGCAGAGTGTCCCTGGAGAGAAGCATTTTTGTCCCTGCCTTCAGCTCTGGAACCACGACTCAGAGATTTTGCCTAAAAGCAGAGAGCTCTGAAGTTCTCCCCACAAGAAAACTGACTTTATTTGAAACTGAGAATGGGAAAGCAAAAGTTAAGGGCACTGAAAAGCAGTGGAAATTTTTGGTGGTAAGCAATCAAGACGGTTCCAAAATCACTGTGGACGGTGACTGCAGCCATGAAATTAAAAGACGCCTGCTCCTCGGAAGAAAAGCTATGACAAACCTCGACAGCATATTTAAAAAGTAGAGACATCACTTTGCTGACAAATGTCTGTCTAGTCAAAGCTATGGATTTTCCATAGTCATGAATGGATGTGAGAGCTGGACTGTAAGGAAGGCTGAAGGCCAAAGAATTGATGCTTTCGAACGGTGGTGTAGGTGGGCTACAGCCCACAGGATTGCAAAGAATCTGACACAGCTTAGTGACTGAACAACAACAAGCTCTAGATAAAACCCTCAAAATAGTGAGAAAAAATCATTAAAGGAATTAAAATAACACACTAAAATATTCACTTAGTGTTAAGAGAGACAATCACATTCACTAATGCAAGTGGACACTGGACAACCTAAGCACTAAAAATATGAAAAACAGTTAATGAGAGATACTTCTACCTAATTGGCCCAAGATCCCAATAAATTCAAGGAACGCTTTACAATAGTAAGAAAAGTCCTTTAAGGGTTTATCCTTAAGAGGAAAACCTACTGATGATTCTCTTCTTTCTTGCCACCAAAGAGATAATGTAATTATGTAAATTTCTCACAGTGACCCACTGACGGGTGAGCAGTAGATGTGGAATTCTTAAATAGGAAGTAAATAAACGGACTCAAAAGCTGTGATGGTACAAAGTCTCCGTGAGCTTGCTCATACAGGATTCAGAATATCTCCCTTTGGCATACTTCACATGTCTGAATATGCTGCAATTTTCAGGGAAAGGAAATTAGCTCAAGTACTTAAAAAAAAAATTTGTACCTATATATCCTTTTTCATATTCTTTTCCATTGTGGATTGTTACAGGATATTGACTAGAGTTCCCTGTGCTATCTAAGTTCCCTGGACCTTTTTTATCCAGTCTATATATATAAAGTTAGCTTCTGCAAATCCCTAACAGTCCATGAGGTCACAAAGAGTCAGACACAACTGAGCCACTGAACTGAATACCTAAAGGCCGTTCCTTCCCTCCCCAACCCTCCCACCTATAAGTCTGTTCTCTATGTCTGTGTAGCTCATGTACTTTTATGACAAGATCTAGTCAAAGGCAGGAAGTGTCCTGAAGTTCTAATTGTTTTAGAGAAAAGGGGGCAGTCGTCTCCCTTTTGGAACACTGAATGACCTCGATTGGTCCTGTAATCCCCACAGAGCTTTTGAACAGATGAATGGAAATTACCACATTTCTCCCAATTTAGACATAACCAAAATCCCTTCTTGGAGTCATCAGTAAGGAATTTGCTTCATAACTGAACCTGTGGTTTCTGGGCTCTCTGCCAATGGCAGGAATGAATTAGGACTAGGATAAACACAAGCAAGAATAAAGGAAGGTAGTTTGCATATGAATTTATGGCTCATTCTTAATCTCTATTTTCTAGTTCTTATCTATTTATAGAAGACAAAGGTATTCCTAAAATCTGAATGCATGAGAGGAACATCTCTGAATTCATGGCTTAAGCAGATTATTATGTAAGTGATTACAGGTTAATAAAATCAGATGTCCGAAGTAAATGATTTCTATTACCACTAACCCATGGTTACTGCTGCTGCTGCTGCTAAGTCGCTTCAGTCGTGTCCGACTCTGTGAAACCCCATAGATGGCAGCCCACCAGGCTCCCCCGCCCCTGGGATTCTCCAGGCNACAGGTTAATAAAATCAGATGTCCGAAGTAAATGATTTCTATTACCACTAACCCATGGTTACTGCTGCTGCTGCTGCTAAGTCGCTTCAGTCGTGTCCGACTCTGTGAAACCCCATAGATGGCAGCCCACCAGGCTCCCCCGCCCCTGGGATTCTCCAGGCAAGAACACTGGAGCGGATTGCCATTTCCTTCCCCAATGCATGAAAGTGAAAACTGAAAGTGAAGTTGCTCAATCGTGTCCAACTCTTAGCGACCCTGTGAACTGCAGCCTGCCAGGCTTCTCCGTCCATGGGATTTTCCAGGCAAGAGTACTGGAGTGGGGTGCCATTGAAGATTGCCTTATTCTATTTTTAAGCAGCTTCAGACCTACTTGTGGTCTTTTATCTCAGTTTCTTTTCTGCAACATAGTTCCTAGTGTATAAGGAGCTTACCGGAATACTGAAGGAAAAAAGTAACTTCACTGTACTCATTTCTGTGACCATGACTTTATGGAAATTCTGCCTATCAAGGAATTTCTTTCAATTTTCACTGAAATGGCAAATCAAACTGCTCTTCAGACCTACTGCAACTCCCTTTACTATTTCACAGTTCTCATTCCAGCTTCATTTGAAAATGTGATTTTTTTTTTTTAGCAGTCAAAGAAAACCTAACTGTTTTTTTAAATAAAAGCACCAAGCATGATGAAAATTTGGGCAGATCTAAGAAGAATTAGAAAAGTTTAATTGGAAAAATGATTGCTCAAGCTTTGAAAAACTCATTATAACTTGGCTGTCTCAGTTTTCATAGTTTTGCTAGTTTTTCTTTATTTCCACTAAAATTCACTTAATTTAGTGGGAATTTATTAATTTTTCTTTATTTTTTATTTTTCTGTGGTAGATAAAATCTATACATGGAGGAGCACATTTTTACTTATCCATACTTGGTGCATGTTATGCTTTCTGTAGATTCATGTCTTCCATCAGTTTTGGAAAATTCTCCAGTCATTATTGTTTTTAGTATTCCCTATACCCCCTTCTTTCCACTCACCCCTCAGGAACATGTAAGCATAACACATTCCGTTCACCATGTCTCTTTGTTTTGTTTTGAATAAAGTCATAATTTTTTGTTAAAGTGTGTTAATTTACTTTATTAAAGTAAGCTACATTTTAATTATTAACACAATTTAGAAGTGATAAATCCATCTCCTGGAGAGGATACACAAGTGCCTTGCTCACCGTAGTAACTTCCTATGCTTTAACATTTCCTAATTTGTGGCTCAGAGGGTAAAGAATCAGCGTTCTATGCAGGAGACCTGGGTTCTGTCCCTGGGTCAGGAAGATCCCTTGGAGAAGGGAATGGCTACCCATTCCAGTATTCTTGCCTGGAGAATTCCATGGACAGAGNCTTTAACATTTCCTAATTTGTGGCTCAGAGGGTAAAGAATCAGCGTTCTATGCAGGAGACCTGGGTTCTGTCCCTGGGTCAGGAAGATCCCTTGGAGAAGGGAATGGCTACCCATTCCAGTATTCTTGCCTGGAGAATTCCATGGACAGAGGAATCTGGCGGGCTACAGTCCACGGGTTTGCAAAGAGTCAGACATGACCTAGCAACTAACTCTCACTTTCATTGTAGTATACTTTACACACAATAAAATTCATGTATTTCAAGTGGAAATCGATGAATTCCATAAATGTGTTCAATCATGTAACCAATGCCACAATTTTGTTGTTGGTCAGTTGCTCAGCTGCGTTCGACTCTCTGCGACCCCATGGACTGCAGCACACCAGGCTTCCCTGTCCTTCACTGTCTCCTGGAGAGGATACACAAAATAACCTCAGAGAGTTTCCTTGTTTTGGTCAGCATTCAATCAATACCTCCTTCCCCACACCCTAGTCAATCACCGACCTGAATTCTATCAATGTCAATTTGTCTGTTCAAGAATTTCATGAAGGGACTTCCCCGGTAGTCCAGGGACAAGACTCCAAGCTCCCAAGGAAGGGACCCAGGTTCAATCCTTGATCAGGGAACTAGATCCCACATGCCACAACTAAGAGTTCAAATGTTGTGCCACAAGTAAGACCCGGTGCAGCCAGACAAACACGCATCTTCAAAAGAATTTCATCAAATAAGCAGGATCATAGTCTTCCCACTTCTCTGTCCAAATTCTCTTGTTTGGAATATTGTCAGGGGCATTGATCTTAGCAGTATTTTTTTTTAATCTGTCTGCTCAAGAGAGGGAGACAAAAGAAGAAATAAATAAATAGGACTATATCAAATTAAGAAGGTTTTGCATAGTGACAGAAACCAGCAACAAAATGAAAAGGCAGCCTACTTAATGCGAGAAGATATTTGCAAATTATACTTCGATAAGGGGTTAATATCTAAATAATATAAAGAACTCACATGACTCAATATCAAAGAAGAAGGAAAAAAAAATCCAACTGAAATGAGTAGAGGACCTGAATAGACTTTTTTTCCATAGAAGAAATACAGATGACCAACAGACACATGGAAAGGTGCTGAACACTTACTAGTCATCAGGGAAATACAATCAAAAGCACATTGAGATATCGTCTCACACTTAGCAGAATATCTGTTATCAAATAGACAGCAAGGAAGTCTTGATGAGGATGTGGAGAAAAGGAAACTCATGTGCACTGTTGGGGGGATGTGAATTGGTGCAGTTTCTATAGAAAGCCATATGGAACTTCTTCAAAAAGACTAAAATTAAAACTACCATACAATCTAACAATTCCAATTCTGAATATTTTTCTGCAGAAAAAAAAATACTAATTCAAAAAGATACACACACCCCAATGTTGACTGCAGCCTTATTTATTATTGCCAAGAAACGGAAGCAACCGAAAGGCTCATCAGCAGGTGAGTGGACACTGAAGATGTGGTACAGACACACGATGGAATATTACTTGGCCATAACAAAGAGGGAAACTTCGCCATTTTCAACAGCATGGAGGGACGGAGACCTATTATGCTAAGTGAGATAAGTCATACAAAGACTATACCACATGATTCCAGGCACATGTGGAGTCTGCAAGACAAAGCAAAACCAAAACAGACTCATAGACACAGATGCTCTGGCAGTTGCTAGAAGGGAGGGGAGGTAGAGGTTGGGTCAAACAGGTGAGGAAGATTAAGGTACACACCACCAGTTACTCAGACAGAACACACAGCACAGGGAATAAAGTCCATATTGTAACAACGCTGTGTGGTGAGGGATGGTAACTGGACTTGTGCTGATCAATTCACAATGTGTACAATGTTGAATCACTATATGGTACACTAGAAATTAAATATTGTATGTCGACTATAGGCGAAGTCACTCAGTCGTGTCCGACTCTTTGCGACCCCGTGGACTGTAACCTACTAGGCTTCTCTGTCGACAGGATTCTCCAGGCAAGAATACTGCAGTGGATTGCCATTTCCTTCTCCAGGGGATCTTCCCAACCCAGGGCTTGAACCCGGGTCTCCCGCATTGGAGGCAGATGCTTTAACCTCTGAGCCACCAGGGAAGCCCATACTTCAATTAAAAAATAAAATAAAGTCAAAATGATGTCCAGGAGATTCATCCATATTGTTGTATAAGTCAGTACAGTAGTTTGTTTCTTTTTATAATTGAATAGTATTCCATTCTTGGAGAAGGCAATGGCACCCCACTCCAGTACTCTTTTTTTTTTTTTTTTCCAGTACTCCTGCCTGGAAAATCCCATGGACAGAGGAGCCTGACAGGCTGCAGTCCATGGGGTCGCTAGGAGTCGGACACGACTGAAGCGACTTAGCAGCAGCAGCAGCAGCAGTATTCCATTCTATGAATATACCACAGTTGGTTTATCCACATTCATTCCATACACATGCAAGTGTTAGTAGCTCAGTCACATCTAACTCTTTTTGACCCCACTGACTGCAGCCCACCTTGTTCCTCTGTCCATGGAATTCTCCAGGCAACACTACTGGAGTGGGTAGCCATTCCCTTCTCCTGGGGATCTTCAGGACCCAGGAATTGAACCCAGATCTCCTGCACTGCAGGCAGATTCTTTACCACCTGAGCCACCAAGGAAGCACCAACCATACATACAAGCAATCTAAATTGTTACATTATGGTAGCTCAGACGGTAAAGAGCCTGCCTGCAATGCAGGAGATCTAGGCTCAATCTATGGGTCTGGAAGATCCCCTGGAGAAGGGAATGGCTACCCATTCCAGTATTCTTCCCTGGAGAATTCCATGGACAGAAGAGCCTAGTGGGCTTACAGTCCATGGGGCTGCAAAGAGTCCGACATGACTGAGTGACTAATACTTTCACTTTCATTATGAAATTATATATTTTCAGTAGAAGATATGATATACAAAAATTTGGTAACCTCTAACTGGCTTCTCTCACTCCAGTCTCCAGGACATCCTCACTGCCAAGATAAATTTCCCCTTCAGTATGAAAATCTTCTGTTAAACTTTGCCCTAGTCCACTGCTGAAAGTAAGCCCTTTTCCTTCCTAGTTTTACTTCATGTGATGCCCCAGTTACTAGTTTGTGTTACAGTTCCTTAGCTACTTATCTAATTTCAACTACTAGACTCTAAGCTGCTTGAGGTCAGGATCAAATGAGATTAGGATCTATCTAAATGCTTGTGCACAGCATTTAGCCAACAGGTGCTAGCTGATGGGGCACAGCCTAAAAATGACTGCTGATCAGAGAAATTAACAAGTGAATTCCTCCACTCACAATTAGCTTCAGCGACTCCCCATTTTGCAGCTGGTTGCTGGAAACCTTAGACATCTAGCTCCAGCCCAGCTCTCTAGCTGAATACACATGATTTGTCATACGTAATACCTCTTCTCCAATTAAATTAGTGTGTCTGCTGAGTTCCACGCCTTTTTCTATGATGTTTTTCCTGTCTGGTAGGAAACATACACACACACACTCCTGTCATTATTCTCCCCACCTCCTGAACAAAAGTTAGAATTCCAAGGTTCCTGTTTCCATAGGAATCTTCTACGACAAAAAACTGCTTTCAAATTATGGTGCTGGAGAAGACTCTTGAGAATCCCTTGGATGGCAAGGAGATCAAACCAGTCAATCCTAAAGGAAATCAACCCTGGATACTTACTAGAAGGACTGATGCTGAAGCTCCCATACTTTGGTCACCTGAAAAGAAAAGCCAACTCATTGGAAAAGAAAGACCCTGATGCTGGGAAAGATGGAGGGCAGGAGAAGGGGGCGACAGAGAGTGAGATGGCTGGATGGCCTCACTGACTCAATGGACATGAGCTTGAGCAAACTCAGGGAGACAGTGAAAGACAGGGAAGCCTGGCATGCTACAGTCCATGGAGTCACAAAGGGTGGGACACACAGCGAGTCAGCACCACCACCATCCCCCACTGACACATCTTTGTCAGCTGGGACCACACAAGTAAGCAGTTTCAAATGGTGTCCAGCAGGGGGAGGTGTGCCCATAAACTCCCACAAATTCCAATGCTTTTTTTTTTGTAGCCCTGGAGATTTTAATCAGATACCCTGGAGGAGGTCCCGAAACCCACTTCAGTATTCTTGCCTAGAGAATCCCATGGACAGAGGAACCTGGCCGGCTACAGTCCATAGGGTCACAAAGAGACACGACTGAAATGGCTTAGCACACATGTATGGAGATTTTAAGGAGGACATATGTTTACAGAAACTTTTCGCTGGTTAAAGAAATAAATAAACAACAGTTCATCCACCCCCTTCCTCAAACACTCACAAGCTGTGTGTAATCTCCACTAACCAAAATCCAGTAACAGACGCACTAACAACAAAGACGAAACCATTTGATGATTTTTAATCTCTGTGATTTAAAACACAACCAGTTCATTTTTCCAAGTTACATCTGGAGGATCTCACTTCATTTGCATTCTCACTTAAAAAAAAAAAATCAATAAAATGTATCCACAGATTGAGTGTTGAATCTATGTGGTTTAATCAGGAACCAGTTTTGCCTTTCATAAGCAGAGATTAGCTAATATGAAAAAAAATAACGATTCTGTACTGCTCACTTCTTTCCCATCTCCACCCATTTCTTCCCTCCACCTATTAATAGATCTTTAGTTTTGGTTGCACTGGGTCTTCACTGCTAAACTGGAGCTTCCTCTAGTTGCCGTGTGAGGGCTTCTCATTGTGATTGTTTCTGTTGTTGCAGAGCACAGGATCTAGAGCATGTGGGTTCAGTGGTTGTGGCCCACGGGCTTAGTCGCTTATGTGATCTTCCCGGACCGGGGATCAAACCTGTGTCCTCTGCATAAGCAGGTAGACTCTTAACCACTGGACCACCAGGGAACTGCCAATAGATTTTTAAAGTACGTTTTATACCTGTTTACCAAATGGTAGTTATTTTTTACGTGCTAGATTTAAGATGACAGGATTGAGCTGACTCAAGTGATAATCATTGATTCGTGCTGATCACAAACCAGAAGTAAATTGTTGTCATGAAATACAGTAATCATGTCACAACTCAAGGAACAAGAGATGGTCCAGACCGTTCTCATGCTGGGGCACATGGGTCTCATAGAGAATGAAAAACGTTCAGTGCTTCATAAGTTTATAAATTAATGAAGCTGGAAGAGATCATTGCAGTTTATAGATGAGAAAAGTAAGATCCAGAGAGATCCAAGTGACCTTTTCAAGACATCACAGCCGGTAGCTCAGTTGGTAAAGAATTTGCCTGCAATGTGGGAGACCTGGGTTTGATCCCTGAGTTGGGAAGATCCCCTGGAGAAGGGAACAGCTGCCCACTCCAGTATTCTGGCTTGGAGAATTCCATGGACTGCATAGTCCATGGGGTCACAAAGAGTCAGACACAACTGAACGACTTTCACTTTCACAGCCAGTTAGTGATGAAACAGAGACTAGAATCTGACCCTTTGGACCAGTTTCATCCATAAACACGATTTATTGTTCCTCTTGCAGTGCCAGCAAGAGATGATATCTTAAAAGGATCTTTTCTGTGCCCAGAATCTTTAAAGATATACTAGGAGGGCAATGCAAACACTGGTTGGCTTGAATAACTTCTCTCTAAGGAGCCAGCCATTGGAGAAGGAAATGCCAACCCACTCCAGTGTTCTTGCCTGGAGAATCCCAGGGATGGGGGAGCCTGGTGGGCTGCTGTGTATGGGGTTGCACAGAATTGGACACGACTGAAGTGACTTAGCAGCAGCAGCAGCAGCAAGGAGCCAGCCAGGCTTTCAGCTCAAGGCTGTCACATTAGCACCTTTTTTACAAAGTGTTCATGAGAAGGATCATCAAGAAAGAAACAAAATCCATCTTTAGTGTCTATTGCATATGTTAGCACACGTTGTATTCACTTCTGTAGTTGCTTACTGAGTAGAGTAAAAGCCAGGGTATGTTATTTTATTAAGAAATTATTTGTCCCTTGAATCTAAAGAATTTGCCTACAGCTCACATTAAATCAGAGGTAGGCTGTAAATGCTTAGTGTTGTTAGTCACTCAGTAACGTCTGACACTTTTGTGACCCCATGGACTGTAGCCCACCAGGCTCCTCGGTGCATAGCATTTCCCAGACAAGAATACTGGAGTGGGCTGCCATTTCCTTCTCCAGGTCATCTTCCCAACCCAGGGATAGAACCTGGGTCTCCTGCATTGCAGGCAGACTCTTTACTGTCTGAGCCACCAGGGAAGAATAATGATGACGCTTGAAGCTTATAATAATTTTCAGGGTAGATCTCAAAGCACTTGGCAAATATTCATTACATTTCAACACAGTATGATGTCAAAGAAGCATCAGCTTGTGTTTTCCTTTTCATAAGTCAGAGGAACAGGAAATAATTGCCTTTCAAAAATCCGTTTTGTTTTTAAATCTAGCACTTTTATTTTTAATCATGCTTAATTTTGTAAATTACCTAAAATTCTCTCAGTGATAAAGTTTACATAAATTCTAATTAAATAATTAAAGTGATTGACTCCATCAGAATCAGAACTTGAAAGTCCTGGGCTCATTCAGAAGAACTACTAGCTTTTCTGGCTTCATGTTATAAAATTCACACAAAGAACACTCACAAAACATTATCTGAAATACCAGAGCTGGAAGGTATAAAGCAACCCACTATTGAATTATAGTAGCTTTAAAAAATTATTGAAGCTAAAATTCTTCTCTGAACTGTCTTTATTAAAAATTAATCCAGGAATTCAAGTTTGGAGATGAGGTAGGAGGATGGGTGGGAGGAAACGACAGAAGGAGGAAAAGCAAAGATTGTTTAAATATGTATGATTTTTATTTGAAATCAGAGAAAAGATTCCCCACTTTGAAAACTTGAAGTGTCATGATAATTGAGTGCATCAGATATTTTGTATTATACCTGATGGGTTTTGACTTCGAAGGAGCTTAGAGGGCAAAGTGTCAGTCAGCATAGGGCTTTCATTGCAGCCCCCCTGAAGTGTTCAACCTCATCACCGAAGGTTCAGCACAGTTTTTCCCAACACAGCATCCTGGGCACAGTTTCTCCAGTCTAAAATGGTCAATGAGACCATTGACAGAGTCCCTGGAAAAGTTTCTGAAAGAGGGACTGACTCAGCTAAGTAAAGGCACTTTTGGTTGTTTCCCTCTATGCTTCCTTATTCCTGCCTGGAGTGGGGACATGATCACTGGAGTTCCAGCAGTCATTTTGTATCTAGAGGTAAACATTGAGAAATGAGGCCCCACTCTGCAGGTGGTAGAAGAAAAAGGAACCCGCACATCTGATAACAATGTTGATGCCATAACCACTCTGAACTGCTTGCCTTGGGATTTTATGTAATAGACAGCCTCTTACTTGAGTTTTTCATTATTTATTCGCTAACACAGCCGGCTCCATGACCTTTAGAGTCTCACTTTCAGTTCAGTCGCTCAGTTGTGTCCAATTCTTTGTGACCCTGTGGACTGCAGCATGCCAGACTTCCCTGTTCATCACCAACTCCTGGAGCCATCTCATCCTCGTCATCCCCTTCTCCCACCTTCAATCTTTCCCAGCATCAGGGTCTTTTCCAGTGAGTCAGTTCTTCGCATCAGGTGGCTAAAGGATTGGAGTTTCAGCTTCAGCATCAGTCCTTCCAATGAATATTCAGGACTGATTTCCTTTAGGATTGACTGGTTTGATCTCCTTGCAGTCCAAGAGACTCTCAAGAGTATTCTCCAACACAACAGTTCAAAAGCATCAATTCTTCAGCGTTCAGCTTTATATGAGAGTCTAAACTTTACTTCCTTTTTAAAACTGCCTTCATTTCTTGAGGAAGTATGTCAGTCATACTTTCTTTGACCTGTTAGACTAGATCCACTAAGGCTTCAGTGTCACATATTCTCCAACACAACAGTTCAAAAGCATCAATTCTTCAGCGTTCAGCTTTATATGAGAGTCTAAACTTTACTTCCTTTTTAAAACTGCCTTCATTTCTTGAGGAAGTATGTCAGTCATACTTTCTTTGACCTGTTAGACTAGATCCACTAAGGCTTCAGTGTCACAACTCCAGAGGACACCCTATGTATGTGGGCCAGTGGACACCAACCACCTAGACTCCCACCTAGACTGCAGTGTGAATAGCGTCCACTGGGCCCTATGGTCCAGGCTCCCCTTGCTTTCACTAAATTCACTGATTACCTTTTGATCTTCCTGGGGTGTTATCCTCAGGGAGATCAATAAAAAGGTAATTTGAGATTCAAATACTGAGCCAACCATTGCTAACAGAATCTGTAGGTTTGTGGAGCTAATTTAGATCAATTTTCTCAACCTTGCATGCCATGGACCACTTGAGCAGGTAAACAAATATCATGAACAATCTACTGTCCCTCTCTCCACAGAAAAGAAGGAAAGAAAGAAGATTCAATACATTGAATTGAGAGTATACGATCATTGATCACAAAACAAGAAGAAATATAGCAAAGCTGTTTTCCAACTGAAACAAAGTAATGATAATAGCAGTAACAATTAATAATATTTACTGGAACACAGCTTACTTTGTGTGTCACTGTTCCACATCCTTCACATGCATTAACTTCTTTGTCATAACAACCCTATGAAATAGGGATGATGATGACAACGATACTGAATTTGCAGAGAGAAAAACTGAGGCACAGAAAGCTGAGGTGATTTGCCCACAGTCTTGCAGTTGTTAAGTGGTGGAGTCAGAATGTGCACCAAGGTCAATCTGACCCCCGAACACATGCAATTAACCACCACATCACATTGCTCCCAGTAATTTAAAACTGTTGGCCATGTATTACCATGAACACTGATACTGCAGGCCCCATGAGGGAAGGGGTTTTGCGTTTTATTCCCTGCTTTATGCCCAATGCCAACAACACTATTTGGCATACAATTGGTACTCAAGTAATTTTGTAATAAGTGAACAAATAACTGAATGAATGAATGAGGAGAAGTTTACAGAACCCCTGACAGGGTTATGTGATTATGGCTTAAGAATTACAAATTCTCCAGTGGTTCAGCGGTTAGGACTCTTCTTTCACTGCCACAGCAGGGATTGGATCCCTAGTCAGGGAACTTAGATCCCACAGGCTGCTCAGTGCAGCCAATAAATAAACAAACAAAATTGCTATGAGGCATTGCAGGGGACTTTCCTGGCGGTCCAGTGGCTAAGACTCTGTGCTCCCAGTGCAGGGGGCCCAAGTTCAATTCCAGGGCAGGGAACTAGATCCCACGTACTGCAACTAAAACCCAGTGCAATCAAATAAATATTTTACAAAACTGCTTCTTGTAGTTTCTGTGAGCAGACCTTTCCAAGGAGAAACCCATTCATGACAAGTCACGTGGAATGCTGGGATGTGTCATCTTCAGATACTAACAAATATTAACAGTCAACCACCTGTAGGAAGTCATAATGATAGCTTATGATGGGGAAGGTTCATAGAGCGTGACGTATCTTCATTTACACCACTTTCTTTAGTCCTTACCACATCCTAAAAGGATTTAGCTCCACTTTACGGGCAACAAGTGAATGAGTGAAAGCCACTCACTCATGTCCAACTCTTTGCCACCCACCCCATGGACTATACAGCCCATGGAATTCTCCAGGCCAGAATACTGGAGTGGGTAGCCATTCCCTTCTCCAAGGGATCTTCCCAACCCAGGGATTGAACCCAGGTCTCTCACGTTGCAGGTGGATTATTTACCAGCTGAGCCACAAGGGAAGCACACAGGCAACAAAGGTGAGGTTTTAGGTAACAGCCAGAATCCAGCCTAGTCAAGGCTATTGTTTTCCCAGTGGTCATGTATGGATGTGAGAGTTGGACTGTGAAGAAGGCTGAGCGCTGAAGAATTGATGCTTTTGAACTGTGGTGTTGGAGAAGACTCTTGAGGGTCCCTTGGACTGCAAGGAGATCCAACTAGACCATTCTGAAGGAGATCAACCCTGGGATTTCTTTGGAAGGAATGATGCTAAAGCTGAAACTCCAGTACTTTGGCCACCTCATGGGAAGAGTTGACTCATTGGAAAAGACTCTGATGCTGGGAGGGATTGGGGGCAGGAGGAGAACGGGACGACAGAGGATGAGATGGCTGGATGGCATCACTGACTCGATGGATGTGAGTCTGAGTAAACTCTGGGAGTTGGTGATGGACAGGGAGGCCTGGCGTGCTGCGATTCATGGGGTTACAAAGAGTTGGACACGACTGAGCGACAGAACTGAACTGAACCGAGAATCCAGCCTCCTGCCCTCTCAGCCACCTCCACACCAGGCATTTACCCTGGGGTGTCTTGCCCTTTGTGGGGTCAGATGTCCCTTGACCACTCACATTCCACCACCCCATCCCTTTCACAAGCATAGGCCTGCACTGACAGCTCTCCTTGGCCCATAGTCTAGCCCCTCATCTTGGTATTCCAAATATCCATTGCTGAGTTTTAATATTAGGTTGGTGCAAAAGTAATTGCGGTTTTGCATTGTTGAAATTTACTGTTTGATATTGGAATACATTCTTAAATAAATGTGGTTATGTTACCATCTTTTTAATGCACATTTCTCGTTTTATGCTTTTTTTGCTGACATTACTTGCTGTTTACTTTATACTTATTTTAGACTAGGGAAATGATGTTAGACAAAAAACAAAGTCAAGCACTTTTCTTATTTGAGTTCAAAATGGGTCATAAAACAGCAGCAACAACTCACAACACCAACAGTGCATTTGGCCCAGGAACTGCTAACGAAGGTACAGTGCAGTGATGGTACAAGAAGTTTTGCAAAGGAGACAAGAATCTTGACGATAAGGAGCATAGTGGCCGGCCCTATTCTTCCAGCCGTCAGAAGTTGACAGTGACAAACTGAGACAATCATCGAAGCTGATCCTCTTACTACTACACAAGAAGTTGCTGAAGAACTCAGCATTGACCATCCTACAGTCATTTGGTGTTTGAAGCGAATTGGAAAGGCGAAAAAGCTTGACAAGTGGGTGCCTCATGAGCTGACGACAAATCAAAAAATTGGCCTTTTGAAGTGCCATCTTCTTATTCTACGCAGCAACAACAAACTATTTCTTGACTGGATTCTGATGCACAAAAACAAGCGGGTTTCATATGACAACCAGTGATGACAGCTCAGTGGTGGGGCCGAGAAGATGCTCCAACACGCTTCCCAAAGCCAAATTTGCACCAGAAAATGGTGTGGTCATTGTTTGCTGGACCGCTGCTGATCTGATCCTCCACAGCTTTCCGATCCCCAAGGAAACATTGCACCTGAGAAGTGTGCTCAGGAAGTCAGTGAGATGCACCAAAACTGCAACACCTGTAGCCAGCGCTGCTCATCAGGATGGGCCCAATTCTTCGCCACGGCCGCGTCGTCCACGTGTCATACAACCAACGCTTCAAAAGTTGGACAAGTTGGGCCACGAAGTTTCGCCTCATCCACCACACTCCCCTGACCTCTCGCCAACCGACTACCACTTCTTCAAGCATCTAGACAACGTCTTGCAGGGAAAATGCTTCCCTAACCAGCAGGAAGCAGAGAATGCCTTCCCAGAGGTCAACAAATCCCGAGGCTCGGATTTTTACACTACAGGGATAAACCAATTTATTTCTTGTTGGCAGAAGTGTGTTGATTGTAATGGTTCCTATTTTGATGAATAAAGATGTGTTCGAGCCTAGTTACAGTGATTTAAAAGTCACAGTTCAAAACCGCAATTACTTTTGCACCAACCAAATAAACCACTTCAAAACCTAACTGCTTAAATAACAATTGACTGTTAGGTCTCATAGCTCTGTGAGTTGACTGGGATGAGTGGTTCTTGTTCAGAGTCTCTCATGAAGCTGCAGCCTCATACTGTGTCAGCTGGGGGCTACAGTTGCCCCAGGACAAGCTGGGCCGGACGTCTTCTGAGGTCCACTCACACGGGCCACCGCAACTGTGGATCAGCTGGGCTACTGACCCACATGAGCCTCTCCACGGGACTTGGACTTCCCCCAGCCTGGCGGCCGGGTCTCCAGGGAGCACTACAGCTGTGAGCGTTTCCAAGGGCAGGAAGCAGAAGCTGCCAGGCCAGTGAAGGTCTATGCTTGGAACTGCGACAGCAGGATTCCACAGGCCTGATGGAGGAAAGCACCCACGGGGCCCACCCCGATTCCCAGGGTGTGGTGAAATAAACTGCCCCTCCTGATGGGAAGCAGGACGGTCACTCCTCACCGAGATGCACTGGGACTGGCCATGCTGTGTAGTCAGCCATTTTTGAAACATGTGATCCACCACGCACAGCTTTGTCATTAACTTGCAATGAAGCTATCCAGCTGCTGATAAGTTTCCATTTTCACAGTTATTCTGTGCTTAATTGGGCACAGAGTAGTATTCAATTTATTCCTCCTAACATTTGCCAAGGTTGTATTTGCAGCCTTAACTGTTATCAGTCCATACCTTTTTATACCTTCAAAGGCTAGTCTCTTTTTAACCTGAACTTTTTATTTTTTATTGGGATATGGCCATGAATTTGAGCAAACTCCAGGAGATGGTGGAGAACAGAGGAGCCTGGGGGGCTACAGTTCATGGGATCACAAAGAGTCCGACACAACTTAGTGACTGAACGAAACAGTAGCTGATTTACAATATTGTGATGGTTTCAGGTGAACAGCCAAGGGACTCAGTCAAACATATACATGTGTCCATTCTCCCCAAACCGCCCCCCTCCCATCCAGGCTAAAGACTATTCTTTCAAACAGGTAATTAAGCCCAATGACAAAAGCATCTCCAGGAGGAAGGTGTGACTGAAGCTGCTACTGTTTGATTGACATTCAAGACCATCGTGTCTGCCCAGGGCAGTTCCCAGCCTCTGGAGAATCAGGCAAGAATACATAACTAGATTGGTTCAAATCCACCGCAATCTCGAAAACAAAATTTTATTTTTTGACCAATATTAGTTTTTGACTTCTTCCTTTAGGTTGACTTTCCTGATTTCCCTGCCACGTGGGTGTAACCTGTTCTTTAAACCTCTGGAACTCTCACCTGCTGCCACTTAGGGCTCTCACCTGGTCTACCTGGGCTCATAGTCCTGTTGAGGCTCATCTAATCCCCTCCCTTTACCTTTGCATTTATCCCCTACACAGCTGATGACTCCCTCAGCACACGAGTCCTCGACGTGTGTTGAATTGGACTGCACCTTCAGGAATGTCGTCCTCATTATACTGTCATTCACATTCACCCATTGATCCACTCGTTAACCCAACAAATAGTGATCAGGCATAAGCCCCTGCTAAACCAAAAGAAGGTTTTAATATGCATCTAAATATTCCCACCTGCACCAGCAAAACGACCTTACCAGTGGAGACAAGCACCAAGTGTCACATGTTTCAGTTTTAGCTCCTTAAAGACCCAAAGATATCCCTCTTGGTACCAGACCAGGGACTGTCCATGAAGAACACAAGTGAAGCATCGGTAGGAGCCTGGTCTTTGTCATCTACTCGGCCAAGCCTCAAACAGGCTCTCAAACATTGCCTCTTCTCTTCATATTGACAAACGTGGGGGTTTTCTTGGTGACTCTATCTGATTCTGTGCTTGTTCTATCCACACAGAGCTGGGGTGACCCATCTGTCCACACTCCCCATTCAGCTCCTGACCTTGCCACTCCTTGCCTGGTCTTTGCTGCTTTCTTACAGGTCTGTCCTTCCCCCAGGAAAAGGACCAGCAAGAGGAGTTCCAGGCCTTTCAAGGAAGACAGTCGAAAATGTCCAACTCAAGGTGGGACGAGATCTTCCAATGCAGAGGCAAGTTGTTTAGCCACATTGTGTCTCTGTTGCCTCATTTGAAAATGGGAGCAGTGGCAGTCCCTGTTTTAATGAGATACTGTCACACACACTACAGCTGTGCCTGATACCTAAGAAGCAGCTCATGGATGTGATGTTTTCTTGCCGTTGCTGGATTATTGGTGTCTTGGGTCGTGTTTCTGAGCCAAGGAAGTGTCTGATTTTCAGCAAAGTCACAGTTTCAGCCAAATCCACGGAGGAACGGGAGTTGAGGCAGGGGCCATCATCGTCAAGGGCACAGAGCTTCTTGGGGGAAAGAATTTCCTGGCACTCCCCTTGCTCTTCGTTGACAGGCAAATCAGCTCCAGCAGATCGAGAGTAGTTCTCCAAGAAGAGTAGCAGGTGTTGAGCCTTGAGAAACAAAAGCATAATGCGGATGGTCGAGCACGCAAGGATGCAGAGGGGACCCGAGGGTCTGGGCGAGTCCGGCAGGTGCATCTAGCTGACTCCTGCAAAGTGTTTCCTGCAACGCTTGTCTTTGATTTTCCTTCTCATTCTACAGCCCCTTTCTCTGTCCCACATTCCAGCTCATTTCACAACCTACAGACCGTTCATTCATTAGGCAAATACGCACCGAGTCCCATTACGAGCAAGCACCATTCAAGACCTGGGCATATGTCGCTGAACAAAATGGGCAAGAATCGGTGCTCTCACAGAAATATCTGGTGGTGGCAGATTTTACCATTTTTAAAAGTAGATCTGATTTTTAGAAATAGCCAAAGAATCAGAGAAGAGATGATTAACCACATAATAGCAATTTCTACCCAAAGTAAGGTGCAATTATAAATTAATCAGACTAATTTTCTCCTAAGCCTATTAAACTAATCTTTCCCAGGCTACAATTTTCATAGAACTTTTTAAAAATTATACTTTTTTATTACATAGGTACATAATCACATGGCTGAAAACTTGGGAAATAAAAAAATAAATTAATCATCTATAATTCCACTGGCTTAACACAACTACTCTTTGGGGGAGGATTTTCTTCCTTTCCTTTACATTTACTTTCAGTTCAGTTCCATTCAGCCACTCAGTTGTGTCTGACTCTCTGAGACGCTATGGATTGCAGCATGCCAGGCTTCCCTGTCTATCACCAACTCCCTAAGCTTGCTCAAACTCATGTCCATCAAGTCAGTGATGCCATCCAACTATATTATCCTCTGTTGTCCCCTTTTCCTCCTGCCTTCAATCTTTTTCAGCATCAGGGTCTTTTCAAATGAATCAACTCTTCACATCAGGTGGTCAAAGACTGGAGCTTCAGCTTTAGCATCAGTCCTTCTAATGAATATTCAGGACTGATTTCCTTGAACTCCTTGCAGTCCAAGGAACTCTCAAGAGTCTTCTCCAACACCACAGTCCAAAAGCATCAATTCTTGGGTATTCAGCTTTCTTTATAGTCCAACTCTCACATCCATACATGACTACTAGAAAAACCATAGCTTTGACTAGATGGACCTTTTTTTAGCAAAGTAATGTCTCTGCTTTTTAATATGATGTCTATATTGGTCATAGCTTTTCTTCCAAAGAGCAAGCATCTTTTAATTTCGAGGCTGCAGTCACCATCTGCAGTAATTTTAGAGCCCAAGAAAAGAAAGTCTGTCACTGTTTCTATTGTTTCCCCATCTATAGATGCCATGATCTTAATTTTTTGAATGTTGAGTTTTAAACCAGCTTTTCACTCTCTTCTTTCACCTTCATCAAGAGGCTTCTTATATCCTCTTTGCTTTTCGCGATAAGAGTGGTGTTATCTGCATATCTGAGATTATTGATACTTTTCCCAGTCATCTTGATTCCAGCCTGTGCTTCATCCAGCCCAGTATTTCTCATGATGTACTCTGCATGTAAGTTAAATAAACAGGGTGACAATATATAGCCTTGAAATATCCCTTTCCCTATTTAGAACCAGTTCATTGTTCCATGTCCAGTTCTAACCGTTGCTTCTTGACCTGCATACAGATTTCTCAGGAGGCAGGTCAGGTGGTCTGGTATTCCCATCTCTGAAATAATTTTCCAGAGTTTGTTGTGATCCACACAGTCAAAGGCTTTGGCATAGTCAATAAAGCAGAAGTAGACGTTTTACTGGAACTCTCTTGCTTTTTCTATGATCCAGTGGGCATTGACAATTTGATCTCTGGTTCCTCTGCCTTTTCTCAATCCAGCTTGAACATCTGAAAGTGCTTGGTACACGTACTGTTGAAGCCTGGCTTGGAGAATTTTGAGCATTACTTTGCTAGTGTGTGAAAAGAGTGCAATCGTACAGTAGTTTGAACATTCTTTAACATTGCCTTTCTTTGGTTTACTTTTTATTATAAACTTGAAATCACTAACATATATTACATATTCCTTTCTCACTTCACCTATTACCATAAACATGGTCTCATGGTCTCTATGAACAATATTTTAATGACCCTATGAGATTCTTCACTTTCTCATGCCCCATTATTAGCCCTTTGGATGGTTTACAATGGTTTCACTATTAATTATGAAATTGATTTTCTAGGGAAATAATTCCAAAGGAGGAGTTCAAATTATGTGTGAAGCGGTGAAACTATAGTCGAAGTGAGTTCACTGATTCCTGGGGAACACTTCTGAAGGATGACTATTTGGGATATATCAAATTCATTGTGTTGGTTAAAAAAACAATACTCTTACTATGCAGTTTCATATTCCACATGCTTGCAGAGTTCTTCATAAGCTACAGGAGACCTCCAAAAGAGAAATTCTCAGATTTTGATTTCAGTCTCCATCCCACTGCACCAGAAGCCATCTCCTGAGTCTCCCTGAAAGTGGTCTGCTATCCTTAGTAGGGGGCTTCCCAGGTTGGTGGTGCTAGCCGTAAGGAACCCAACTGCCAATGCAGGAGACTTAAGAGACATGGGTTCGATCCCCAGGTCAGGAAGATTCCCTGAAGGAGGCCGTGGCAACCCACTCCAGTATTCTTGCCTGGAGAATCCCATGGACAGAGGAGCCTGGTGGGCTACAGTCCATGGGGTCACACAGAGTCAGACACAACTGAGCAACTGAGAGTTATCCGTTTATGAGCGTCAGCTGAACCCGAAGGGCCTCGGTCACAGTTTTCCCGGAAGGACCCCCAGGTCTTGTCACTGGCTTCTCAGAAGGCTCTCCAAGCCCACAGACATCTGTTAGACGTGACCTCAGACAAAGACAGCTGGGAAAACCCACAGGGAAGGAAATCCCACTGTGAAAGGAGCCGACTCTGGGGTTCGCGGAGAGCCATAGTTAGCCATTGTTCAGGCACAAAAGGTTCGAGTAGAAAGCTGTGCTGATTCCGGTCAGTCTCTCGGCCCGTGGCGGGGGAGGGCGGGGAGGGAACACAGAAGCGCCTGTGTCCCCAGGAGTCCCTGACAGTGGCAGCTGAGGGGCTGCTGCCAAGAGCCAGGCCTCTGTCTAGGGAGGGCCTGGCCCCCAGGAGACCACGGGCCAGGCACCAACAATACAATGGGCCATTGGCTCTCTGTGGCTTCTCCCCAGCGCTGGCATTTACCGTGGGGCTCACACTCCTGGCTACAGCTCCCTGCAAACTGGAGTAAACTGTAGTCCAAACTTTCCCACAGCCACCTGCACGGACCCCCCAGGGCTGGATGAATAAGCAAAACGTGGGATTTCATTTATCCTTGCACTTCCACCATCTCCCCCGTAAGGCCTAGGAAAGGAGAATGAGATTTATTGTCTTTCTAAGCTTGTGTCTTTGTCTTTGGCTGTGCCGGGTCTTCCTCGCTGCCTGGGCTCTTTTCTCTAGTTGCGGCCAGCAGGGGCTTCTCTCTTGTTGCGCACGGCCTTTACTTCCACCATCTCCCCCGTAAGGCCTAGGAAAGGAGAATGAGATTTATTGTCTTTCTAAGCTTGTGTCTTTGTCTTTGGCTGTGCCGGGTCTTCCTCGCTGCCTGGGCTCTTTTCTCTAGTTGCGGCCAGCAGGGGCTTCTCTCTAGTTGCGCGCGGCCTTCTCGTTGTGGCTTCTCTTCTTGTGGAGCACAGGTTCCAGAGCGTGTGGACTCAGTAGCTGCGATGCCCAGGCTCCAGAGAACAGGCTCAGTAGCTGTGGTGCGTGGGCTTAGGTGCTCTGCGGCATGTGGGGTCTTCCCCAACCAGGGAGCGAACCCGGGTCCCCTGCATTGGCAGGTGGATTCTAATCCACTGATCCACCAGGGAAGTCCAAGAGTTTTAAAAGTGTATAAACCCTTCAAAATTGGAAGTGTACTCCCATGGCTGGACACGATGTCAGTGTTTTTGGCAGATACTTGATATTGATATGAGGATATTATATCAATGAGATATGAGTGAAGAGGACAAACATGCCGTATGGAGAAACGGGAGCCTCAGAAACCCCTCCAAGCTGCTGTCGACAGCTTCCTCCGATCAGTTTCTGCAGCTCATTAAAGGCCTTCACGTGACAAGTACTGTGGTCCCTGAAGTGGGCCACCGGGGCAAGGGGTCAGGTCTGGAGGTTGGCATGGGTGGGTCAGCCTCATTCTTTGTGGATTAAAACTGGAAATGACCTCACACTTGATGGGCTTAGTTTGACGCTTTTTATTTTGACTCAGGGTTGGAAGGGGGGTGCTTCCAAAAAAAAAAAAAAGCTTCTAAAAAGAGGCAAAGGAAATCAGGCTAAAACAAAAACTAACACACAAACCTTTCCTATACCATCACAGATGGAATTCTAGTGCTAACATATCTCTTTTATAAATTAATTTTTATGGGCGTATAGTTGCTTTACAATGTTCTATTCGTTTCTGCTGTGCAGCGAAGTGAATCAGCTATATGTGTACGTAAATCCCCTCTTTCTTTTGATTTCCTTCCATTTAGGTCAACCCAGAACACGGAGTAGAGATCCCTGTGCTAGACAGTTGGTTCCCGTTAGTTATCTATTCTACACATAACATCAATAGTCTAGCGCTTATCTTAGCATCTCCTCTAAGGAAATGCGGTTAAAGGGAATTTGCTGGCTTGGTCCAGTGGTTCAGTGCCAGAGGTCCAGGGTTTAATTCCCTACTCAGGAAACTAAGATTCCTCTAACTAAGCTGCACCACACAGCCCACCGAGAAGAGAAATACCGTTGAAGAAACACATGAAGGAGATTGTGATAAGAGTCTAACTTGCAGGCTGAAGACCATCTTACAGTGAAGGAGGCTCCCTAAGGCTGGTTTCTCCGAGGCCGTGGCCACGGGCTTGTCTGCACCATGAAGGGTGAGGGCCAGAGGCAGGCATCTAGACTGCAGTACTCACGAAGCACAAAGGACTTAGCAAAGAAGGGTCCTGACAGCCGTCCTATATACAGCTGACATATGGAAAGTAGGCTCCACTCAGGCTGTCTGCTGTTAAAACAAGACATACCTCCAGACTGGTGGGCAGAGGCCGCTGCCCCCAAATCCCCCTAGTGTTACTCCTCTTCCCCCTGCCAGTCCTTCCATAACTTAAAACCAAGAGTGGGCACCTCCAGGGGGCCATGTTTAATTCCCTACTCAGGAAACTAAGATTCCTCTAACTAAGCTGCACCACACAGCCCACCGAGAAGAGAAATACCGTTGAAGAAACACATGAAGGAGATTGTGATAAGAGTCTAACTTGCAGGCTGAAGACCATCTTACAGTGAAGGAGGCTCCCTAAGGCTGGTTTCTCCGAGGCCGTGGCCACGGGCTTGTCTGCACCATGAAGGGTGAGGGCCAGAGGCAGGCATCTAGACTGCAGTACTCACGAAGCACAAAGGACTTAGCAAAGAAGGGTCCTGACAGCCGTCCATATACGGCTGACATATGGAAAGTAGGCTCCACTCAGGCTGTCTGCTGTTAAAACAAGACATACCTCCAGACTGGTGGGCAGAGGCCGCTGCCCCCAAATCCCCCTAGTGTTACTCCTCTTCCCCCTGCCAGTCCTTCCATAACTTAAAACCAAGAGTGGGCACCTCCAGGGGGCCAACCAGCCTGTAGGCGCACCAGGCAGTTCACAGAAACCGCCACACATGAGCCCCGTCCCTGTGTCTCTCCAGCCAGGAAGGGCTCAGACCACAGTACTGGGGACAAGCCCAGTGCCAGGTGGCCAGACACAGCATTTTCCCAAGGTATTCTCGAGAAAGGCAGCCCCCAAATGGTACCAGGGCTTCACTGATAGCTCAGATGGTAAAGAATCCACCTACAATGAGGGAGACCTGGGTTCAGTCCCTGGGTTGGGAAGATCCCCTGGAGAAGGGAAAGGCTACCCACTTGCTGACATATGGAAAGTAGGCTCCACTCAGGCTGTCTGCTGTTAAAACAAGACATACCTCCAGACTGGTGGGCAGAGGCCGCTGCCCCCAAATCCCCCTAGTGTTACTCCTCTTCCCCCTGCCAGTCCTTCCATAACTTAAAACCAAGAGTGGGCACCTCCAGGGGGCCAACCAGCCTGTAGGCGCACCAGGCAGTTCACAGAAACCGCCACACATGAGCCCCGTCCCTGTGTCTCTCCAGCCAGGAAGGGCTCAGACCACAGTACTGGGGACAAGCCCAGTGCCAGGTGGCCAGACACAGCATTTTCCCAAGGTATTCTCGAGAAAGGCAGCCCCCAAATGGTACCAGGGCTTCACTGATAGCTCAGATGGTAAAGAATCCACCTACAATGAGGGAGACCTGGGTTCAGTCCCTGGGTTGGGAAGATCCCCTGGAGAAGGGAAAGGCTACCCACTCCAGTATTCTGGCCTGGAGAATTCCATGGACTGTATAGTTCATGGGGTTGCCAAGAGTTGGACACAACTGAGCAACTTTCACACAAACAATACCATCCAGACATTTGTGTGTATCAACTCTACTTTTATACACACTTATTGGCAGGACTTGAAATCCCATTTAAGACTTTCTCAGACCTTAAAGTCACGGAAGTGCAAGTAAGTGCATTATACCTTTCGTTGTGTAAAGCCTAAGGCAGAGGACACTTAAATAGCTAATAAACTGTAGGCTAAGTATTAGCCGAGGTAGAGTCGAGACTCTTGAAATCCTTCAGAACCATCGGGAAGAACTAGATCTTCCATGAAGGGCTTTCTGGAAAATTTCCCTTTCTCTTTTAAGCTGTGTCCAACCCATGTTAAATGTCTTAACTTAGTTGAGGGTCTTTTTTGTGTGTAAAGAAAGTAGAGTTCAATCCCTGGGTCAGGAAGATCTCCTGGAGAAGGGAATGGCAACCCACTCCAATATTCTTGCCTGGGAAATCTCATGGACTGTAGCCCTCCAGGCTCCTCTGTCCATGGGATTACAACGAGGACTGAGCAACTAAGTACAGAAAAACACATGCAAAGTATGGGAGAAATGCTACCTGATTTCCAAGTAATCCTCCTGGGCTCTGACACTGGGTTACTTACTGAGCCCTTTTACAGATGAGAAAACTGAGGCTTAGAGTTAAGTAATTTACTCAAGGGTCTAGAAGCTAGACGGTGGCAACATAAAATTGAAAGCCAGAGCAGTCTAAGCGAAAAGCCCCATTTTATTCACTCACTACCTCTCTCCTCCGTGACTGAAACTGTGCCCATGGTATTACGTGCAACAGGAAGTTACTTAGCTATTAGGCTTGAAAGAAAAAAAGAGTTGTGGGAAGTGTGATGTCAAGAGCACATGCTTTGAAAGAACGTCAACTGTCACCACCTTGAGAGAAGGTGGTTCCCCAAGGTGATCAGGCCTCACCCCATTCACCTGCTCGAGAGAAGAGGTGCCACCATCTAGATGGTGTCCCCTCTGCTGGCCAGACAGGTGCTGTCTCCTCCAAACTGCTTATCCTGCGTCAATAACCACTTTTGTCTCATAGCCCATTATTGGTAAGTACATGCGTCTGTGTTCGTAGCTCAGTCGTGTCCAACTCTTTGTGACCCCATGGTGTGTGGACCATCAGGCTCTTCTGTCCATGGGATTCTCCAGGCAAGAATACAGCAGTGGGTTGCCATTTCCTTCTCCATGTAAGTATGTATGTATATGTTTTTCCTCTGCTATACGCTCATCTCATTCAAATTAGGACCAATGAATGATCTGTTTTGTTTTGTTTTTGGTGTTTTTTGGCATCCCATACATGTTGCAAAGCTATGACAAACCTAGACAGTCTATTAGAAAGCAGAGACATCACTTTGCTGACAAAGGTCCATATAGCCAAAGCTATGTTTTTTCCAGTAGTCATGTGTACAAACATGAGTGTTGGACCACAAAGAAGGCTGAGCGCTGAAGAACCAATGCTTTTGAACTGTGGTGCTGAAGACTCTTGTCCCTTGGACTGTAAGGAGATCAAAGCAGTCAATCCTAAAGGAGATCAGTCCTGAATATTCACTGGAAGGACTGGTGCTGTAGCTGAAGCTCCAATACTATGGCCAAGTGATGCAAAGAGGCCATTCACTGGGAAAGACCCTGATGCTGGGAGAGATTGGAGGCAAAAGGAGAAGGGGACAATAGAGGATGAGAAGATTAGAGAGCATCACCGACTGAAAGGACAAATTTGAGCGAACTCCAGGAGATAGTGGAGGACACAGGAGCCTAGCAGGCTGCAGTCCATGGGGTCTCAAAGAGTCGGACACAACTTAGCAACTGAACAACAACATATATGTTGCACATCACACAGGAGATGCTCATATCAGCTGAATGAAGGAGTGAGTATGGGAGACAATCTTTTCTCTCTCTTCTTTTCATGCTACATAGATTGCACACAACATGGGAGATACTGAATACCAGTGGAGCAAAGGAGCGAAGCATGTGGGAATGCAGAACTGGTCCCTGAACTGGAAGGAGTCACATTAAAAGGTCAGGCCTCTAGGGACGTACCTAAGAAAGTGACACTCTTAGAAACATGAGACATGATTACAGCCGGAGGAAAACACTATCCAGGTTTTATTTAGAAGCCTAGCTTGGGAGGTATATCTTTTTGCTTTTATATTGACTTTCTGTACAGCAGAACAGCAGGCCCTATTTTATGCCCTACGTTGGAAGTGAAAATTCTCCTGTGTCTGTAATAAGATCACCAAGTGGCTGTGATCAGTAAGAAATAAATGGGCCTCTATCACATCCATCAGATTGCAATTAATTTTTCTTGAAAGTCCTGTATTTCTACCATTTAAAAAATTTCAACAATGATCTGACGTATTGCCACCTGAAGTATTTACTTCCAATAGGAAATTCTCAGAATGTGTCTCTAAGGATGGAACTCTCAGGAAGATGAAACTCTGCTCCAGTGCTTGTGAGCTCGTCTGAGTCCTCAGAATCACCTTGTTTCCCAGTTCTCAGCCAGACTTTGTTTTCATTTGGTCTTGGAGCTTGTTAATTTTTAAAAATTAATTTTTACTGAAGTGTATTTGATTCACAATGTTGTATTAGCTTCTGCTGCACAGCAAAGTGAATTGGTTATGCAGATACATACACCTTCTCTTTTTTAGATTATTTTCCCATATAGGTTATTACAGAGTACCCAGTAGGTCATTACTAGTGATATGTTTTATCTGTAGTAATGTGTATATGTCAGTCCCAATCTCCAAGTTTATCCCTCCTCACTTCCCCCTTGGTAACCATAAGTTTGCTTTCTGAATTTGTGATTCTCCCTTGCTTTCCAGTTTTTAGACAGTCATTCTTTGTTTTCATTTGGTCTTGGAACTTGCTACTTTTTTTTTTTAAAGAACCAAATTCAATCAAATGATCATTCTTGATATGCCAACACCTCTGATTTCATGAGATTTTAATTCTCTGAGTACAATCCTACCTGCATTATCTTTGAAAAATAAAGTTTACTGAAGTCAGTTAAAATACATAAGTAAAATAGAAGTTAGCTGGTCCTAAACTAGTTACAGTGACACATGCCAAAATATAATCCTTGGAACAGAAACTCTTACCTTACTCTGCAACTAGCTTGCTGCAAGAGGTGGGAAAAGATCTGTATTATCTTACAAGCTGTTTTTGTTTAGTTACTCAGTCATGTGTGACTCTTTGTGACCCCATGGACTATAGCCCACCAGGTTCACCTATCCGTGGGATTTCCCAGGCAAGAATACTGGAGTGGGTTGCCATTTCCTTCTCCAGGGGATCTTCCCCTGACCCAGGGATCAAAACTGAGTCTCTGCTGGGCCACTGGGGAAGCCCATTATATCACAAGAGCATTGCTTAACACAAACTTAATTTTACCAAATTCAAGAATCACATGATGGTTATTGCAACACAACTAGTTCCTTCATTTCTACCTTCATATCTTACTTCCAGGGAGAATGACCTCTTACATTTGAGTGGATGGCATCTTTAGTAACACGAGGGACTGTCAGATACTTGGTAGCTGCTTGGCAGGCCCAGTGATGGGCTCAGCCAGCTTCGTGGAATTTAGACTAGCCCATCAGAGTTGTCCTGAGTTTGGCTTAGTTGGCCAGGCCCTTAGAACCCTGAGTCAGTTTGAATATAGGTTGCCATGGGAATGGACACGATCTTGGGCAAGACCGCTTTCTGCAACAGAGATACTCCCTAAAGAGGGTGACAGCGGCACACTGTCTGCTGACCATGATCCCAGCAGCAGGAGCAACACATCTTTCATGGAAAGCAGGTCCAGATGATGCAACACAGAGTCCACCATAAATACACAGTCCTGTTGGGAGATACATATACCTGTGCAGGGAGTTATAATACTCTGTGATGGGAACAGGATGGAGTAACTGAGGGTTCTATGGCTCAGCGGGTAAAGAATCCACCTGCAATGCAGGAGGCACAGGTTTGATCCCAGGATTGGGAAGATCCCCTGGAGGAGGAAATGGCAACCCAGTTCAGTATCCTTGTCTGGAAAATTTCATGGACAGAGGAGCCCAGTGGGCTACAGTCCAAAGGGTCGCAGAGAGTCGAGCACAAGCACGGATGAATGGACAGATAGAGATATCTAAGAGACATACTGGGGACTTCCCTGTTGGTCCAGCAGGTAAGACTCTGTGCTCCCAATGCAGAGGCCCAGGTTCGATCCCTGGTCAGGCAACTAGACCCTGCATGGCACAACTAAAGAGTTTGCATGCTGCAACTAAGAGCCAGCACATCCAAACAAATAGAATAAAATAAATAATAAGAGATTTATTGTTCACACTTTGTGGGATGAAGGAAGCTTCTCCGAGGAGAGTTTCCAGTTACTGGGAGGGAAACATATGCACAGGACAAGAGCACAAGAAGGTCAGTGTGATGGGGAGACAGTAAAGATGGGGAGGGGCTGAAGGGAAACGGGCCAGACCTCATCTTCCACATTGATGACTAAGATGATCAGTAGGGAGCCATGAGTGGTGGGCACAAAGGTCACCGTGCAGCCGGCTGGAGAGAGAATAGGAGGTGAGCAAGGGAACACTGCACAGCTCCTTCAAGGAGTCTTGTTACCATGACTGCTCCAGCAGGAGGTTGGGCTAGGGTGTCTGTAAGGTTTCTTTTCATTTCATTAGCACATTTTAGAAGAAGCCAGACTTGAGAAGCTGACTTAAGGCCTTGATACACTTCCTAGGGAAAGATATGAGAAATAAAGCCATTCCAACGTGTCTTGTGAGGTTTGAAGCCAGTAGATTAGCAAGAAAATTACCTGGGGTCAGATGACAGAAAGCCAACACAAAGTTGGCCAAGAGCGTTGGTCTCTAGATACATACATACATGTGACGTTGCTCAGTTGGGTCCAACTCTTTGTGACACCATGGGTTATAGCCCGCCAGGTTCCTCGTCCATGGAATTTTCCAGGCAAGAATACTGGAGTGGGTTGCCATTTCTTTCTCCAGAGGATCTTCCCGACCCAAGAACGAGTATTTCCTCTCAGGATGATTCGCTGAGCCAAATTCATGAAACAGAGAAAAAGGACACAGTCCCTTTGATATTATAAACCAAGAGACAACAACCAAACAGACCAAAAACAACACTAGGTTGAGGAAACGATAGGGATCAGTCAACAGGTTGTGCCTAAAAATAGACCCTTGAGTTTCAGGGGCTTAAAAGAAGTAGAAGTGCATTTCACTCAAGTCCTCAAATCTATTTCAGATGGAGGAGCTCTGCTCCATCTTCTATCTTTACCACATAGGACATGTTGCCACCAAGAGGGATGTAGATGGGAAATGGAAAACAGAGGGTCGCAAACAGAGGTGTGCGTATCCCATTGGACCGAATATGGTCACATGGCCCCGTCTAACTGCAAGGAAGTCTGGGAACTGTAGTCTCTGGGCCTTTGAAGACCGATGCTCGTGAGCTCCCGGAGAACCCATTACAGAATAAAATCTCACCTAAAAGTAAGGTGACTCCTTACTAGTCTTGCAGAATTTTTTTTCCCCCAATAAACACAAATGTTTTAGTGGAAGAAGTAAATAACGCCAAAGTGGAAATTAAAATTCACAGCATAAAACCAGTAGAGGCACTATACCTAGCACAGCATAGGGCTCAGTAAAAACCTATCGATCAATTTAGTTAATGCCTGGTAAGTGTTGAAATTTAACAGAGCGAGAAAAGATGGCAGCAGCGACAGGACAACAACAAACAGCCTTTCCCCTTCGAAGACTGAGCCAGTTTGGTTTTGCTCTCTTACTCAAGCTTTCCCACATCCTATATTTTTGGCTGTTGGTTTGGAAGCCATAATCAGGGGCAAGGAAAAGAGAGATGCTTAGTGGTTGAACTGGGTTTAAACCATCCACCAAAAGCCTGATTTGGTAGACTGTACTTTGCTCTTTTCTTTCTTTTTCAAGGGGAGCATTAGGAAAGGAATGTGGCTTGCACACAGGCTCTCCATGCTCCATGATGTGGTTCCCGTGGCTCTAGGAATACCCTCCAAGGCTCCTAAAACTTCTCGGCGCCTGCGCATGTGGGAAACCTCCTTAGAACATTCAGTTGCATAATTGGAGAAAAGTAATTGGAGAAAAGATTTAAATCATCTCGTGGGAGGCAATAGCTTGACGAACATTCCTGCTTAAAAATAAAGGACGAAAATTAGATTTTGCAACTCATTATTTCAACAGGCAGTTTTGGGAACATTTACTAAATCTGTGAAGCAATGCACCAGATCCAGTCAAGGACACAAAGAAAGCCTGAGCTAGTCTCAGCTCTCAGGGAGCTAGAGGGCAAGATAAGCATTTAAAAGTCCGACCGGATGATAAGGGGAAGCGATTCTGAACAGAGTGAGGAGAAAGCTGGTGCGGAGTTGGTGCCAGGAGAGTGCTCACCTCAGACCATCATGTGCCAAGGCCCTGTGGAAGACTGTGAAACCCCCCACCCCCATGCCAGCCCCATATGCCTCAGAGGTTGAGATCCTGACCTGACTGGGTCCTGTCATTTCAGGAACCTCCCTGCCTGGATCCTACACCAGGTATGGATGGATACGAGGCCTTGGAACTGTGGAGCCCCCGAATGCCCTCAGACATTCTGCTTGGAGCAGGCTCCAAAATGTGGACTTAACAGAGAGGTTCCAGAAGATTCTGAGGTGTGGGACATGACGAGAGGGATTTTGACTGTCACACAAGGGAATGTGAAGAGCATTCTAGGGGCAGGGGTGAACCAAAGGTTTCTGACAAGGAGCGGCACACCCAGCCCATGCTCCAGGAAGACTGCTGGGCTGAGGTCCAAGGAGTGATGCTTAGGATCGCGGACAGGAACAGGAGCCCTTCCCTTAGACAGACACCCCCCACAGTCGGCTCTTTTGTGACTCTCCCCAGAATTCTCTGCCCTCTGGTACCTGCAGAGACAAATAACCATCCCGTTATCACAGACATGCTACGTTGTCATGGACATGCAACTTTCACTGGCCTAACTAGCCAGGATGACTCAGGGGCTCCAGATTACTTGAAGAGGTTCAAAGGCTCTCACAGGCACGTGCCCCCTCCCACTGGGTCCAGGGCGCAACCCCTCTTACCCCCCGCTGCCACAGCCCCTCCTGAAGCGCCACCCCTTGAGAACCAGCCTGAGCCCCCGAGAGGTGGAAGCCAGGCTGTGGGCAGCAGGAGGATGGGAAGAGACAACCAGTTTCCCTTGGCACGAAGGACTCTCACAGCCACGTGACCTGAACCCCAGCGTGCCGCGGATGTGCTGGCCAGCTCCCTCAGTTTGCACTTGTGGCGACTATCACTCTTCTCGGGATCCAGACTAGCATCCAGGAGGCGAGAATGAAGCTCATTCTCTTTTTCAAACTTTCATTCTCTGCCTACAATTTTGCTCCTGGTCCGAGCTCCTCGTCCCTGGATCCCCCATCTCCCCAGTAGATGAGTGCTGATACCAGAGGCTCCTCAGAGAGGCTCTACCAACAGGCCACCCCACCTGTATGTTGAAATACCCCAGCTTTGGGCACAGCTGAGTTCTCTTCCCAGGTGGTTCCTTAAAGATTTAAGGTGCCCAATGGTTCACCAGTTATACCTACACATGGCTAAGTGTCCCCATCTTCTGAAATCTACTTTGAATGACAATGGCATATAGGCACGGCATTTCTCTTGTCGAGGCTTTCTAGTTTTTTTTAAATGGATGGACTTGTGCAGTTTATTTTTTATTAATTTTTAACTGGAGAATAATTACTCTACAATGCTGTGTTGGTTTCTCTCATTTATACTAATAAAGTTGGGTATAGAGTTAAGTAATCCTTCCCAGCAGTAAGATTCTTAATTCTAAGCCAAGTTAGAAGGCTACTGTAATAGTTCAAACATATGATAATGAGTACACAGAGAGGGAAGCACTAAAGAAGATGAAGAGGAGGTCACATAAATGAATAATAATAATAACCAAGTTTCACTGAGATTTTTACAATGTGGAGTATAGACCATATTCAACAATTAACATGTACTACCTGACTGTAACCTCAGAACAAAATGACGTAGGAATTACTATCATGCCCATTTTACAGATGAGGAAACTGAGGTTACGTAAGCTTCTTATATTCACACAGATACAATAGCTGTTTGCAATTTGCACCTGACTCTGACTCCAGAACAAGACTCTTAGTGTGCTACACAGCTTGTCATGAAAAGTTTCATAAAAATAGGATCCTTGAAAGAGAAAGTAGGCCCACGGCATAAAAGGAAGATCAGGATGTAGAGGAACTGTGCTGGAGTCTACCTTTCCCTTATTCACACTTCTGTCCAACTGGTTTATCTGTCTATCCATCTGTTTATCTCTACATCATGTAATCAACTAATCATCCATCTACCCATCCATCTATCCCCAACCTTTTTCAGAAAAGGACTTGAGGAAACATAAGCGAAATCAAGAAGTGAAGACTTCTAAAATAACAATAAAAGAATAAGAGCCACGTAACAAAGGGGAGCAGATCATTGTAAAACTGATGCAAATAAGCACATAACTTAATTCTGAGCATCTCAGCTTCCATGCACTAAAAAGAAACACAGCAAGTTCCATCTTTGCATTAGCTCCTAAAAGGAAGCACCACCATCTGGCAGCAGAGACAGACTTTGCTACTACCAAATCCTAAAACAGCGAACACACGGGCCTTTATTTATTAAAGGGAAATAAAATAACAGAAGGCCAGCATCATCCAATGCAGCTGAATCCCAGTAAAGGCAGAACACGTCGTGTTGAGTCTTCCTTATTTCCACAGGACTCCAGGCTAAGATAATCTGGACATCTTCTGTCTAGGTTAGATTTTAGATTCTGGACTGGGGAGGTCCAGTCATGTGTGACTTGCTGCCTCTTTGTTGTTCAATATGCTCTCACCTTCACCTTCTCGTTGGGTTATGTCTCAGGAAAGATAAATATACAGGGACACCAATTTCAAATGATTGGTGTCATTGGGCTATATCTCAGGAAGGATAAATAACACAGGGACACCAAATTTAGTCCAGTGGAGAAATAGGAAGACATGAAGACCAGTGACCCAAGAAGGTGTCACCAGGGTGGGGACTGGGATGGAAGGGGATGAATAAATAAAAACCATGACTTTTCAATGGTTTCCAGTTCCACCACTTTGGAAATATCCAGATAATGTGGTGTTTCAGGCACCACATATTATTAACACTTCCTTTCCTTACTTCTGCGAGGAAGTGAAGAACTGGGAGGAGCTGAGCAGAGAAGGGTCTTGCTGGAAGGACACACACTGGGTTTCCTTATGCAGGTGCAAAGTATCTTTTTTTTTTTTTTTCTACATTGTCTATTTTATTTTTTAAGTTGAAGGATCATTGCTTTACAGTATTTTGGGGTTTTCTTTCATACATCAACAAGCATCAGCCATAGGTACATCCATGCCCTCTCCCTCGAAAACCTCCCTCCCATCTCCCTCCCCACCCCACCCTTCTAGATTGTCACAGAGCCCCCGTTGGAGTTCCCTGAGTCATACAGCAAATTCCCATTGCAAAGTTGTTATCTTCTTAAGTCTGTTCCTTGGGAAATAATCTTTGAACCATGGAACAGAATGGAAAAGAGGTGGAGGTAATGTCCCCTTTCTCACGGTGAGATGCTGGCTGCTGATTCTTGCTGTAAAGAATACTGCAACACGAGATCATAGTTGTCCAAAGCCAAGAAATATCATCCAGACACACCTGACCTGCCCACAGTCGCTGATCTCTAGGCCAGAGATCAACCTACTCTCTGGTAGGAAGCCCAGTTTCTCTGTATTCCACCTGCATAGTCATATCTTCATAACTTTTTTAAAAGATCACATTGTAGTTATTCTTTGTTCTGTGTGTCTTGGCCTTTGATTGAAAGCAATAAAATTCTGACCTAGGGCTTCTTCCCTCATCACCCCACTCCAAGTGGGGGGATTCTTACTTCTCTGAGTTCCTTTGGAACTTGACTCAGTTGAACACACATTCTCTCTCGTCATCCTAATTGTCTCATCAGGTGAATGGGTCTTATTCTTCCAACTATGTCTTGTCACTTAGCGCTCTGGGCACAGGGTCATACTTGGACAGATGCTGAGTGTGGGCTGATTCAGGGCCTCACATGCTGGAGCCAGCTCATTGCCCTGGAGGTCCTCCTCTGCCCACGAGATGCATCCTCTTCCTTTCTCTTCTCTGTCTTCAGGAGGCTGACGGTACGGAGTCATCCACAGGCTCCCTGGCTCTCTCTCCTGGTTAGGAGCAGTCAGTGGGAGGCATGGGCAGCAAGTAGAGGGTGGGAGGAGAGATGGTGGGGTGTTTTTTTCACAGGCTTCCTCCCTGTCAAGCTATGGGGTCACAACTAAACCAGTGTATCCAGAAATTATACCAAAAGCCACTTGTTTGCCTTGAATGCCACAATGGTGCTAGTGTTAAAGAACGTGACTGCCAACACAGGTTAGATGTAGGAGATGCAGGTTTGATCCCTGGGTTAGGAAGATTTCCCCTGGAGGAGGACATGGCAACCCACTCCAGTATTCTTGCCTGGAGAATCCCATGGACAGAGGAACCGGGCAGGCTTCAGTCCATAGGGTCACAAAGAATTGGACATGACTAAAGCAACTTACAGAGAAGGCAATGGCATCCCACTCCAGTACTCTTGCCTGGAAAATCCCATGGATGGAGGAGCCTGGTAGGCTGCAGTCCATGGGGTCGCTAAGAGTCAGACACGACTGAGCAACTTCACTTTCACTTTTCACTTTCATGCATTGGAAAAGGAAATGCCAACCCACTCCAGTGTTCTTGCCTGGAGAATCCCAGAGACGGAGGAGCCTGGTGGGCTGCCATCTATGGGGTCGCACAGAGTTGGACACAGCTGAAGCGACTTATCTATCAGCAGGAGCAGCAGCAAAGCAACTTAGCATGCACACACGCATGCCACAATCTCTAGGAAGGTCCATTCTTCCATGGGTTTAAGTACCATTTCTCTCCTGACATTTTGCAATTTCTCTGATACTTGAATGAAGAGTGAATGAACTGCCAGCTACATACCCTTCATAAAACTGTGCATCTCAAGGGAAGCAACTGCCATAGACACGTCCTTTAGGAAAGACCCTCCAAATCCCTGTGGCTAATGCAGGGAGAGTGCCAACCATGCGGCTGCTCAAGATAGCACCTGTTGTGGGATATTTCCAGCTGGCCCCATGAGGCCATTCAGTTGAGGATGGTGGGCTGCATGGTCGGATCCCCGAATCTCATGGTTGTTAGCATATTCCACTCCCTGGGAGGGATATCTCAAAGGTCTCTGCTACTGCAGCAGCCTGTTTCTGGCCAATGTCACCCTTTCATCCTTTATGGGAGAGCCTAAGAAATTCCCAAGATACTGTCTTACTGCATGTGAGCTGCTATCAAAAAATATCATAAACCAAGTGGCTTATAAACAATGAACACTGATTCATTACGCTTCCAGAGGATGAGAAGGCCAAAATCACGGCACCCGCAGATTCAGTGTCTAATGAGACTCTTTTTCCTAGATGGTGGTCTTTTCACCGTAACCATATGGAAGAGGGAAAGGGACTTCTGTGGAGCCTTTTTTTGTAAGAGTATGAACCCCATTCATGGGGGCTCCACCCTCATGGATTAATCACTTACTAGTACCATCACCTGGTGCTAAGTCCCTTGAGTCTGACTCTTTACAACCTTATGGATTCTAGCCTGCCAAGCTCCTCTGTCGATGGGATCCTCGAGACAAGAATATTGCAGTGGGTTGCCATGCCCTCCTCCAGGGGATCTTCCTGACCCAGGGATTAAACCCATGTCTTTTATGTCTCCTGCATTGACAGACAGATTCTTTACCACTGCACTACCTGGGAAGTGGTTAGGATTTTAACATATGAATCTTCCAGGAATATACTCAATCCATAGCACCTGCAACAAGGCGCTCTGCTGTCTTGTTTTCAATTAGCCACAGCTGTATCTATTAGACTTGATTTTTATTTTATTTTATATTTATTTTTATTTCTGTTTAAACAACTTATTTATTGATTTATTATTTGGCCAAACCACACAGCACGTGAGATCTTAGTTCCCTGAACAGGGATTAAACCCGTGCCCCACTGCTTTGGAAGCTCTGAGTCTTAACCACTGGACCACAAGGCAAGTCCCTAAACAGCCTTTTGAGATATAATTCATATACCACACAATTCACTCATTTAAAGTACAGAAATCAACACTTTTAAGCATATTCCTCCCTTCCTCTGCCCCTGGCAACCACTCATCTACTTTCTGTCTCCATGGATTTTCCTAGTCTGCATATTTTTATAGAAATGGAATCATACACTATGTGGCCTTTTGTCACCGGCTTCTTTCACTTAGTGCTTTCCAGATGCATCCATGTCATAGCATATGTCAGTATTTCATTCCTTTTACGGCCAAATAATATTCCATTGGATGGACACACATTTTCTTCTACATTTATCAACTGATGGACAGTTGGGTTGTTTCCAGTCTTTTGCTATCACGAATACTGCTGCCGTGAACACTTGCATAGAGACTTCTGTGTGGACGCAGGTTTTCATCTTTCTTGGCTGAATATCTAGAACGAGAGTAGCTGGGTCATATGGTAACTCTATGTTTAACTTCTTGAAGAACTGCCAAACTGTTTTCTAAAGAGGCTGCACCATTTTTACATTCCCACCAGCAAGGAATGAGATTGCAGTTGCCTTCCATTCCTGCCAGAGCTCGTTTCAGCTGCCTTTTCGATTACAGCCCTTCCAGAGGGTATGAAGTGGCATCTCACTGGGGCTTGGTGTGCACTTCCCTGATGCCTAATTACGCTCAACATCTCTTCCTGGGCTTATGGGCCATTTGGACACAATCGTTAGGGCCACAGTTCCCTATCCAAAACGTTAGGAACCAGATGGATTTCAGAATCCCAGTGCTTTCTGAAGTCCATTAAAATTTTTTCCTATATGGAAAGGTAACACCGTCTGTATACTGCATATACTGTAGAAAGCTTAATACCCCCAGGAGGCTCTGGGACTGCACCTGCAAAATCATATCCTTTTAGTATTTTCCAGAGAAGGCAATGGCACCCCACTCCAGTACGCTTGCCTGGAAAATCCCATGGGCAGAGGAGCCTGGTAGGCTGCAGTCCATGGGGTCGCGAAGAGTCGGACACGACTGAGCGACTTCACTTTGACTTTGACTTAGTATTTTGGCAGCAAAAATACCATTTACCCTAAACGAGATAAAGGATACCCACAGCCTCACAGGATGTTAAGTCAGTTTTTGCCACCAAATGAGTTACAAAGGACAGTGGTTTTCAGAGCTTTGGGGTTTGGGAGTCACAGGGACCAAGCACCTGAGCCAGGCCTTTGGGTTCCGGCCAAGGCTGCCTTGTCCTTGTGGGCAATGATCCAGTGGTGCCAGCCCTGCTCCCCTGTGACCCTCATCAGTGTTGTCCTCTGTGGCGTGCCTCCTCAGGGGCCTGTGGGGAGCACAGTGCAAAGGCAGGGTGCCCTTTGCCCTCTCCTCCCTGATCTGGCTGTCCCACCCCAGACCTGGGGGCATTCTCAGCCTAGTCCTATCGATGCCTGGGGGTTGTTGAGGTCTCTGTGCTTGACCAGAGAGAGAGATGTGGAAGATGGTACCTTCAAGAAAGATAGGATGGGGAGGGGGGCTGTGATGTGTAGGGTGGGGGTGGGTGTTAATCCCTTCAACGACCCTCAGATATCTTCATTGCTTTTTTTGGTCTGTGTTTTTTAGTGGTTAAGTTGTGCCCCTATGAACTCTTTCGCGACTCCATGAACTGTAGCCCACCAGGCTCCTCAGTACATGGAATTTCCCAGGCAAGAATACTGGAGTGGATTGCCATTTCCTTCTCCAGGGAATCTTCCTGAACCAGGGATCTGTCTTGCATTGGCAGGCAGATTATTTACCGCTGAGCCACCAGGGAAGCCCGTATCTCACTGTAGATCTGGAATTTTTACCTCTATTTGTAGAAACAGAGAAAGATTGAGAATTCAGTCAATGCTGAAACTGAGTGAACCATCTGAGTGCCTGACCATCTGGAGGTTTCTGCAGAAGTTAGACCGCATGCTCAGGGCTGGGGGGAGGGGAATTCAATCGGCGGGCCCTCCTCGCCTTCCCCTTCTCCTTTAAGTGGCTCTCAGTGTGGGGCTTTCTCTTACCTTCTGTGGGCACACCAGGTCTCCCCTGGAGAAAGCACAGGGACCCTTCATCGGCTGTCCCCTGACTGCCGATGGTGGGACACACAGATCTTGTCCCAGGATGTGGGAGGCCTCTACGCTCTGTCCCCAGGCCTGTTTCAAAGCCAAAGCCATTTGCTCAGTGAGGGTCTGTGACCTAGAACTGTCCCCTGCAACTGATTCCTTTCCAGTGGGGTGTTCTTAAGTTAGAGACCCCCCAGCTGGTCTCAGGAGAAGGGTTTGCTGTGGGATGAGCCGAGAGCACCAGTGAACAAGCTCATCAGGGCAGCAGAGCTGGCGGGCCGCCCTCCTGCCCACTCCTGCATTCGCCTCCCCTGGTGCCGGGTTGCCCTGTCGCCTGGTCTCATTTCTCCACGTTTCCCAGTTCAAGTAGGAACCAGTTCAGCCTGGCTTGCCTCCAGGTGCTTTCTCATCCCCTCCCCCGCCCCCATGAAGAGGGTGGGGATGGAGGAGAGGCAGATGGGGGCTGGCTGTGACAGGCAGTGGCTGCACCTGCGGTCTTCCTGGGGAGGCAGGTGGTTCCTGAGGGTCAGGGTCAGGCAGGCAGCGTTCATCTCTCTAGTTCACTCGCCTGGGATCACACAGCTCAGTTCAATTCAGTTCAGTCGCTCAGTCATGTCCGACTGTTTGCAACCCCATGGACTGCAGCACGCCAGGCTTCCCTGTCCATCACACAGCTAGTCAGTGTCAGAGGCAGCGCGGAAAACTGGTTCTCACTGAGATTTCTTTTCCCTCCGTGATGCTACCTACCCAGCTTCCCTGGAAGAAAACAATCAACTGTCCTGGTTTTGAAAAGAAATCCAGTCCACAAATTGGGGTTCCCTGTTGCTTTATATAATCCCTGATTTGACTGTCAGGCTAGAGACAAAGAAATGAGAAGTAAAAAGAGGCCCAAGGTTGAAAAGAAATTTTTTTTTTCCTTAAAAAATGAGTGAATATATGTATATGTATAACTGACTCACTTAGCTGCATACCTGAAAATAACACAACATTGTAAATCAGTTATGTGCTAAGTCACCTCAGTCGTGTCCACCTCTTTGCAACCCCATGGACTGTAGCCTGCCAGGCTCCTCTGTCCATGGGGATTCTCCAGGCAAGAATACTGAAGTGGGTTGTCATTTTCTTCTCCAGGGGATCTTCCTGACACAGGGATCGAATTTGAATCTCATGTCTCCTGCATTGGCAGCCGGGTTCTTTACCAACTACACTCAAATAAAAATTAAAAAAAAAATTAAAAGAGGCCCAAGGTGCCCTTTAAAACATGGCTTTCTTGTGTCTCTTCTCATCTCTAGATCCCCGAGAACATGCAGCTGGGTGGGGGAAGGAGACTGAGGTGTGTGGGCAGGACCCCCAGATAAAGGAGGAAGTCCTCCCAGGTATGGGTGCATGACACATGGGCTCCATGCTCCGGGGGCAGCAGGGCGCAGGTAGGTCATCCAGGACCACCCCAACTTTCCCTCCATATGTGAGTATCATCTTTGTGCTCCTGGTGAGCTCTGCCAAGCGTGGGTCCTGTTAGCTGGTGCTGGCGGTCCTCAAGCATCTTCCAGAGCCTTCTGACCCCTTGGGGAGTGCCAGCAGCTGGCTTCTGTTTTTTTAATTCTTACTTTTTAAATTTATGTATTAAAAGTTTTTACTGTAGTTGCTTTATAATGTGTCGGTTTCTGCTATACAGCAAAGTCAATCAGCTCTATGCATACATATATACCCTTCCTTTTGGATTTCCTTCCCATTTAGGCTACCACAGAGGACTGAGCGGGCTTCTCAGGTGGTGCTATCGGTAAAGATCCCGCCTGCCAACGCAGGAGACATAAAAGAGGCGGATTCGATCCCTGGGCTGGGAAGATCCCCTAGAGAAGGTAATGGCAACCCACGCCAGTATTTTCTTGCCTAGAGAATTCCATGGACAGAGGAGCCTGACAGGCTACAGTTCTTGGGGTTGCAAAGAGTCGGACACGACTGAAGTGACTTAGCACACAACATTCACAACACATTTAGCAGGAGCACTGAATGGAGACCCTTGTGTTACACGAGACATTTCTCCAACAAACACAGATGGCCAAGAGGCACGTGAAAGGAGGCTCAATATCATTAATTAGCAAGTGTGTTAGTTGCTCAGTTGTGTCTGACTGTGCGCACAGAACTGTATCCCGCTGTAACACATTTAGCAGGAGCACTGAATGGAGACCCTTGTGTTACACGAGACATTTCTCCAACAAACACAGATGGCCAAGAGGCACGTGAAAGGAGGCTCAATATCATTAATTAGCAAGTGTGTTAGTTGCTCAGTTGTGTCTGACTGTGCGCACAGGACTGTATCCCGCTGGGCTTCTCTGTCCATGAGATTCTCCAGGCAAGAATACTGGAGTGGGTTGCCATTTCCTTCTCCAGGGGATCTTCCCAACCCAGGGATTGAACATGGGTCTCCTGCATTGCAGGCAGAATCTTTGCAATCTGAATCACCAGGAAAGCATTCATTATTAGAGACATGCAAATCAAAACTACAATGAGGTATCACCTCACACCGGTCAGAATGGTCATCCTCAAAAAACCTACAAACAATAAAACCTTCTGGTTTCTAGCAACTCTCTCTATGACCATTCCTTACAAAGCTTTTTTTACAAGCTTCTGCTTTATTTTCTAATATTCTGGTGACTCCACACAATCTCCATCTTTCCTTAATCACTTTGAATCTTCTCAGCAATAAGCCACACCTGTGCTATTCTGACTGTAAAGCAGGATCCTTACAAAGCCCCTGTGATGTTTTACGTGATGAGGTTGCTCTGCTCCACCAACTGGGTCTCCTATTTTCCCCCACACCCAACCGCTACGGTCCCCTCTAGCTTCTTCATATAGCCAAACACAGTGGACTGTCTAAGGGCCTTTGCCCATGTTTCGGTGAGCAATCAATGACCCCAGAATATAAAAATCTTCACCCACTCTGTACAGGAACCAGAGCCTGAATTTTTTCAAAGTCTGTACTTAGAGGCAGTAAGACCAGCTCTAGGCAAAAGAAAAATAGATGGGTTTGTTTGTTTTTCTGTAGGTGTCTTTTTTATTAGGGCCGTCCATTGCCCATTTCCTTCTTTTATCCCTCTCATTACTGCTGCCAACGCTGGGCTAATCCACTAATCCTCCCTATAAGGCATTAAGTGATAAAAGTTTAAGGTGTTAGCACTCCCAGGAGTATTTATCTATTAGAGAAATCTTGAAGACCAGAAGTTGGTCAGGGGCAGAATGAACGAATGTCCCACCTGGTAGAATTTCAAATTCTGCCTATTTGGGGCTGGAGGGCTCAATTTGGAATTTTTTGTGTTACTGGGCAGAGTCAGCAAGTTGGCAGATAATATAAGCAATGAACCGTAACAGTGATCAATTTGACAAGAAAGGCAGCAGATTTTAGATATTGCCACTTTTCCTATACACTCTTCTCATTAACATACCAGTAAAAATAAACACTTGCAACTTCCAATTCTGCATTCATTTCAAATCCAAATCTATCTTTATCTTTTCTTCCTGTATTACTGGGTTTCCCTGCCATCAGATCTTCATCATCACCCCACACCCTAAGTGCAGGCCGTCCACCTCAGATACTCTCCAATTCCATCCCTTATTCCTTTTCCAGGCTTATTTCACCTAACTCCTTCTTCCATCCCACCCTGAATGTATTTGCTTAATTTGTATGTTCAGAGCTATCTCAGTGACTAAAAGAATATCAGTGTGAGGGAGGTCAAAAGACTCTTACAAATCCAACCTCAAGGCCAGTCAGCCATTCCTGGGGTCTCAGGCCTGAGAATTCGGGTTCAGAGCACAACAAGTAGGGTCCTGACTTGGACCTTTTAGTGGCTTAGTGGAGGTCACCCCAAAATTAAAGACGAGAAATCCAAGGGTCCATTTGTAGTGATTCCTGAGCCACCTTAGCGTGGTGGTATTGTTTAGTCTCTCAGTTGTGTCCGACTCTTTTCCGACTCCATGGACTGTTAGCTTCTCAGTCCATGGGATTTCCCAGGCAAGAATACCTGAGTGGGTTGTCATTGCCTTCTCCAGGGGACCTTCCCGAGCCAGGAATCGAACCCGAGTCTCCTGCATTGCAGGTGGCTCCTTTTACCACTGAATTAGATACCCTGGCCTCTGTGGGCCTGCTTTTCTTCTTTTACCTGCTCTTTAATCCACCCCAGGACAGTTGAGGACTCTCAGGACACTTCAAGTCATATCCAGTGCTACCCACTGTGTGGCATAAAATCTCAGCCTATGGCATAAAATGCCCTATGCCCTGCTCACTTTCTACCCTCATCTCCTTAGCAGATTAATCACGTCTAAAACTCCAGGTATGTTTATCCTCTTCAGCTTAGAGTTCCAACTCTGGCTAGAGGTCAAACCCCATGTCTCAAGTTATCACCTAGACATTTCCATTGTTGCCGTTGTTCAGTTGCTAAGTCATGTCCAACTCTTTGTGACCCCATGAACTGCAACACACCAGGCTTCCCTGTCCTTCACTATCTCCTGGAGGTTTCTCAAATTCATGTCCATTGTGTCAATGATGCCATCCAACCATCTCATTCTCTGTCGCCCCCTTCTCCTCCTTCCCTCAATCTTTCGCAGCATCTGGGTTTTTTTCAATCAGTCGGCTTTTTAAATCAGGTGGCCAAAGTATTAGAGCTTCGGCTTCAACATCAGTCCTTCCAATGAATATTCAGAGTTGATTTCTCAAGAGTTTTCTCCAGCACCACAAACTCTTGTATGTTTCCATGCAATGAGAAGCCTGGAGGTAGGCAGCTCACTTGGGCATCTGTACCACGTGCTTCTGTTCTCATGTTTACTTTCTCATAGTCACACAATGAACCCTTCAGCTCCAGCATTTTGCCTGTGTTCCGAGGAGGACAAAGGGCCAAGGGCCAAATGCGTGCACTTGCTGTGTCTGAACTCTTGCTTGTGAGCCCTACCCAGTTCTTGCCATTCATCAGCCCGCTCTCTGTCACATGGCTCTCAGAGATGGGAAATGGAGTGTATTAACCAGGCATGGGCTCTGATAGAAGAGAAAGGATACTGACTGCACAACTGTCCCCCTCCCACCACAACTGGCTTTCTCTACTTCTTTTGCCTCATGGCTTCATGGTTGGAGAAGGCAATGGCAACCCACTCCAATACTCTTGCCTGGAGAATCCTATGGATGGAGGAGCCTGTTAGGCTGCAGTCCATGGGGTCGCTAAGAGTTGGACACGACTTCGCGACTTCGCTTTCGCTTTCATGGTTTCATGACTGGTATAGATCTAGGCACAGGTTGACACTTCTGAACTGATTGCAGGGGATCTCCTCACCTGGTAGGCAAGACATTAAACACAAAGGCTGCAAATAATATAATAGAGTTTACAATCAAATGCCAGAACGACTGGTGTTCCAGAATACAGATGAGGGAGAGGTCACTTCGAGTTGATGCATCAGCTTCAACTGGGATGAAATTCGAGCTGAATTTTGAAAATGGGGTAGGATCAACAGCAGCTGTCATGAAACCCTGTTTAGATCCCCCTACACACGCTCAGATGGCAGAAGGGAAAAAATCTTCGTGCGCAGCCTCTTTCTCATATTGCAATCTGGGTGAGCCTTCCTGCACATCCCACTCAGACACGAGTCTCCTGTTGAGCTTTCTTGGAAATGACTCTACCTGAGATTGAAGGACTGGTCAATATCTGGATCTCAACACTAGAGAGCTCTTTTCATCCAAACATACACCCGTCATTCCACCCCTATCCCAATACCCTTAGCAGTCATTACATGCAGTCCACTGTCCCTTTCAGGCCAACTCCCTACATCCAGAACTTGCCTCCATCCAGAAACTTCCAGCAGGAGTTGTTCAGTCGCTCAGTCCTGTTTGACTCTTTGCGACGCCATGGACTGCAGCACACCAGCCTTCCCTGTCTTTCACTATCTTCCAGAGCTTGCTCAAACTCATGTCCATTGAGTCGGTGATGCCATCCAACCATCTTGTCCTGTGTCATCCCCTTCTCCTCTTGCCTTCAGTCTTTCCCAGCATCAGGGTCTTTTCTAATGAGTTGGCTGTTTGCATCAGATGGCCAAAGTACTGGAGCTTCAGCTTAAGCATCAGTCCTTCCAATGAACATTCAGGATTGATTTCCTTTAGGACTGACTGGTTTGATCTTTCAGGATTTAGCCTCTTCCAATTGACACTTTTCAAGGACCACCATCTTTCTGTGGCTGGTTGACATTCAGTCTTGCTCCCTGCCCCCCAGCATTTTTGATGTTTTCAAATTCATGATTTTTCTCCACCATTTAGGCAGCAGAGGGGGGCATCCATATTCACTACCCACAGGCAGGGTGGTAGGGGAGGCATGCAGAGTGAAGGAAGATGTTAGCTCTGGCTTCTAAATTTCAAGAGAAACTTCTGGAACCTATGGCAGAGGGAAGAATGGAAGGGAATGGGGTTTTCTAAATTAAAAACAGCATTTCCTGGGAACACAAAGGTTATGCCAAAATAAAAGATTTGGAAGGAAGTATGATCAATCTGGGATGAAGTTTACTTCCTGCAGAGGAAATTACAATTCTGCAATTCAGAGGGAGAGGAAATGGATCACTTTAGACCCCCATGTGAATCTCTGAAAGAGGAAGTCTGTGCCAAGGTAGGCTTTGGGGGTCTGGGAGCAGAGAGCACAGGGCCTCACTGTGGGGTGGGACTGAGCAACCCAGGGAACAGCTCAATGTCTTCCTGAGTGCTTGGGGAGTAGCTCAGGAGGGGTGCTGACTGCCAGCAGGCCACCAGGGGCCCCAGTGGTTGATGAGGAGGATAGAACAGCAGAAAGCAGCAAAGTCATGGCAATGCCTTCAGTCCAAGTAGGATCGTCAAGAAGGCGGATACACACAGGACACACATGAGCCTCAGGGCCAGCACGGGCTCATGATGACCAAGTTCAGTTCAGTCACTCAGTTGTGTCTGACTCTTTGTGACCCCATGGACTGCAGCACGCCAGGCTTCCCTGTCCATCACCAACTCCCGGAGTTTACTCAAACTCATGTCTATCGAGTCGGCGATGCCATCCAACCATCTCATCCTCTGTCATCCCCTTCTCCTCCCACCTTCGATCTTTCCCAGCATCAGCGTCTTTTCCAGTGAGTCAGTTCTTTGCATCAAGTGGTCAAAGTATTGGAGTTTCAGCTTCAACATCAGTCCTTTCAATGAATATTCAGAACTGATTTCCTTTAGGATTGACTGGTTTGATCTCCTTGTTCTCAAGAGTCTTCTCCAGCACCACAATTTAAAAGCATCAGTTCTTCGGCACTCAGCTTTCTTTATAGTCCAACTCTTACATCCATACATGACTACTGGAAAAACCATAGCTTTGATTAGATGGACCTTTGTTGGCAAAGTAATGTTTCTGTTTTTTAATATGCTGTCTAGGTTGAAGACCAAGGGCAGGTGCAATCTCCCCATCCCCACCTCATGTTGTGATATCACCAATGCCTCTGGGAGTTTGGCTTCAACCTTAGGGAGAAGGCAGGAAGGGGAATGTACTCAGTCGGCAAAGAAAGTTCCAGGTTATTATTTTCTCCAAACTAGGATTAAGCCATGAGGAGAAATGGGAGCTGGAGACAGAAATTACCCAATTGAAAAATAAGAAAAAGAAACATCATCAGCACACCTAAGCTGATAGCCTGTGAAATTTGGACCAACTGAATTTTTTTTTTTTCTGATATTCTACACATAATTACATTTAAAAAAAAATAAGCTTCTATTTTAGAATAGATTTAGATTCTAAAATAACAAGTCAAATTGTGAAAATAGTACAGAGTTCCCTTATAGCTCAATCCAATTTTCCCATATTACTCACAATTAATGAATCAGTACTGGTACATTATTATTAACTAAAATCCATATGTTATTCATATTTTCTTAGTTTTTACCTAACGTGCTTTCTTGGTTCCAGGATCCTTAAAAATACTACATTGCATTTAGTTATCATTTCCTTGGGTTGTTCTTGGCTGTGACAGTTCTCAGACTTTCCTTACTTTTGTTGACCTTAACAGTTTGGGCAAGTATTGGTCAAGTCATTTGCAGAATGCCCTTAACTGGGATTTGTCTGTTATTTTTCTCATGGTTAGACTGTGTTTCTGGGAGGAAGACAATAGGGCTAAAGTGGCATTTTCATTACATCATATCAAGGGTATATACCATCCACATGATTTATCTCTGCTGGTGATCTTGTGAAGTAATGTTTGTCAGTTTCCTTCATTATACAGTTACTCTTCTGGAAGTTAAAAGTGCAGCCCACAGTTAAGGACTATTCCATCTCATTGAGGGCAGAGTATCTAAGTATTAATTTTGAATTCTTCTGCGAGGAACATTTGTCTCTTCTCTCTTCATTATTTACTCATTCAATCATTGCATTATACCGGTATGCACTCATGGATATTTATTTTATACTTTGGGTATAATAGAACATTGTTTTATTTTGCTGTTCAAATTGTTACAGCTTTGATCACTGGGAGCTCTTTCAATGGGTTTCTGTGTCCTTTGAGAGACCTTCATCATTGTTCTGGATGTTGATTAAATAAACATTTTTTCGTAGCACTTCCTTATCATCGGGCACAACAAGATGCTCTAGGTTCTCTTGTATGTTTCCTGTTCTAGTCCCAGAGTCAGCCAATCCACCTGAGGAACCCGGGTTCCTTTTACTGAAGAACGGTGTTAATAAAGATCTGAGTGCCTGATGTGCGACTTGCTACAAGTGTTATGCCTAAATTCACTCAGCTGACAGAGCAAGGAAATGTACATACATGTAAGAGCCTGTGTATATATACACACATATCTGCAAATCTTTTCTTACCCACCTGCATCTATATTAATCTAAACAGGAGTTCATACTGACGTCTCCAACTCTAATCCTGTACCACACGGATCATTCTAGCCTTCCTCACAGTGGAAAACCTGGTATTCATCATTCACTATTCATTTTCTTAATTGTTCATTTCCAGTGTTCATGTATATTGGTTTCATCAGTATTCCACCATTTTTTTTTAATATCAATCTTTATCTATCTCTTCTTGTTTCCGGCCCACTAGATACCTTTTGCTCCCTTCGCTTGTAGCCACGTACATAGGTGTTTGTACTCGAATATTTTGTCAAATGAGGGCGTGACACGGATCTTCCTTAAAGCTGGATGTCACCTACCCCTCACTTCCTTTGGTCTTAGCCATCATCACCTTCCCCCTTCTCTACATTCTGGTGGAGCAGGGGCGGAGGAGCTGTGAGTCCCGAAGCTCCTGTGGCAGACGAGGAGACAGACGGCCCCCAGGAGTTCAGAGGCCTGCTCCATTATTCCCTCTGGGGCTGGAGTACAACACATGACCCGTTTTCATGATGTCTTTCCATTCAACAACGATTGTGGAGCCCCGTCTACGCGCACACCGGGCCCTGAGCAGGAGTCAGCCCGCCCCGCGGCGAGATCAGCCATCAACAGCTCCAGCGATCGGAGGGCGGTGCGGCGCTGCAGAAGCGAGCGTCCAACGGGGGGCGCCATGCCGGGCCTGGAAAGGTGCGCGCCCTCGCTGCCTCAGAGCGTTCCCTCCTTTTCGCCGCCGCCCGCGAGACGGAACAACGTTGAAACGCTCGCCCGCCAGCCCTCCTGCGCGGCCCCGCCCTTCCCGCCAGGCCCCGCCCATCACACGCCCCGCCCACCCGCCGAGCCCACGCTCCGGCCCCAGACGATATTCACCGGAAATTCCCGAAGCCCCTCTTTTTTTTTTTTTGCCGCCGCCGCCGCCGCCGCTCGGGCCCCGGCGCTCCTCGCTGCGCAGCTTTGGAGCGCGCGCCATTTTGTGAGATTTACAAAATCCACCTCGGGGAAGAAGAAGCCGCCGCCGGCGGCGGCCGCGACTGGGCGCCCGGCCTCGCCGCCGCCGCCGCCCTCCGCGCCGGGCCGGGCCGGGCCGCGCGGCCCCCGCCGCGGGGCTCGGGGTCCGGGGACTGCGGTATTTGCCGGGGAGGGGGGCTGCTGCCTCCCCGGCCTCCACACACACCCCCGCCCCACCGGGCGCCGCTCGGACCCGCGAGCCGGGCAGCGAGACCTGAGGAGGCTGCGGCTCAGAGGCCGCGGAGCCGGGAGCGCCGGGGGCGGAGAGAGAGGCGGCCGGGGCGGCGCTGGCGGCGGAGGCCGCGGCGGGGGCGCAGCGGCTTCGGCGGCGGGAAGCCGGCGGCAGAGACTCACCGGAGGGAACGGCGCGAGCGCCCCGCCATCGTCCCGGTGAGTGTCCGGCCGCGGCCCCGCCCGGCGGCCCGGCTTCCCACCCTGCGGCCTGCAGCCGGGGCCCGCGCCGAGGCCGGTCGGGCGGAGGGAGGGACCTGCCATTTTAGGAGGAGGCGCCGCGGCCCGAGGCCGGCCGGCCGGCCGCCCGCCCGGGGTCGGGGCGGGGGGGAAAGGGAGGGAGGGCGGGCGGGCGCCCGACAGGCCCCGGTCCCGGAGGAGAGGCGGGCGCGAGCGGAGGGAAAGTTGCGGAGGGCTGGGGGTGCCGGGGCCGCGGCCTCCCGGGAGCCGGGGCCTGGGGGCCGGGAGAAAGCGCCAGACCTTTTGCCTGGTCGTCCGAGCGCAGGGGAGGAGGGTGTCTTCCTCCTCCTCTTCCTCCTCATCCTCTTCCCCCAGCTCCTCCCTCGTCCCTCCTCTCGGTCCCCACCAGTGTGGGAACAGCGGCCGCGGTCCTCCGCAAGGACAATGCCACGGGTTACAGGGGAGACGGGTTGCCCCCGGCCGCCGGGCGAGGCGCCGAGGAAGGTCGGGGAGCCGGGTCCCCCCCGCGCGGGTCTCCGGGCTGCGTGCTCGCGGAGCCCGGGCCCTCGGCCTGCTCGGAAGTTGTGCGCGTGAGAGCCCGACCGCTCGACGTCGGAGGGCTGGTGACCCGCTCAGCACAGCCCTCGGGGGGTGCCGGAGGGCCGCAGATGCGTAAATTAATAATCGAGACCTGGGTGTAGGCAACAAAACTCTCCGGAGTCTTATTTATAGACTTAGATCCGCCGGGGCTGGCTAAAGAAGCTTCACGCTGGGCGGAAAGGCCTCCCCCCGCCCCCCCCCCCCCCGGTTCGAAATAGTTAAAAATGGGGCAGAATTAGTGAGTGATTCCGACGACTTTGGCTGAGTCTGTCGTCCAAAACCCCTGGATGATGTGAATCTTGGTAATCTAGGTGCAGTANGGGGCGGGAAGGCCCCCCCCCCCCCCCCCCCCCCCCGGTTCGAAATAGTTAAAAATGGGGCAGAATTAGTGAGTGATTCCGACGACTTTGGCTGAGTCTGTCGTCCAAAACCCCTGGATGATGTGAATCTTGGTAATCTAGGTGCAGTACTTGAGCTCCAGCGCCATTTGTTAATTGAATTCGGCCCAGGTTGTCAGGAAATACACCCTTTAGAACATTGTTCTCGCTCCCGAGTTAGAAGATTAGGACCGTGTATTAATAACCCTCTTAATCTCCAGGTAGAAACTGTTACCCATTTCACAGATGAGGAGACTGAGCGGTGACTCGTCCAAGGTCACAGCTGGGACTCCTGAAGTCGGGAGTCCAGCCAGCCGGGGCTCTTAATCACGAGCTTATAACTCGTTATTAGAAGTACTGGCACATTTGGAGCTATTTGGTTGTAATGACTTAGGGTTGTATCCACCTATAGTGTTGGCGTGGAATTAACTTTTGTGGTTTGCAGAAGCGGAAAGGAGAGAATGAAGCGAGGCCCTCTTAATGAAACTAATTTGTTAGCTTCCCCCCACCCCCCCAACTCTGAAGAAAACTGTGTAGACGATTTTTGAATGGAAGGAATTAAAAAGTAGTCTGTTCTGCGTTTGGTTCCTCACACTTAATTATAGTCATCGCTTAAGTATTGATGAGTCATAAGAAAGTTTTGTGCGAAGTTATTTTGGGTTATTTTTTTATCTTTAGATAACTTAGATTTTCCCTGGGAGTCCTTACACATTACATATACGAAGTATGTAAGAATGGATATACATAATACTTTGATTTGGGGGACGTTTAAATAATTCAGTGGAGTTACCTTTAGCTTTGTACATTTCCCACATCTTGATTAGTTACTTTAAGGATAATTTTTTTTTCTGATATAAATATGAGACTAGAACTAAAATTTCATGTAAGATTTTAAACTGAAGAAGATAGTTTAAAGGAAACAATTATGAAAAAAGTTTACTCAAGTTGTATTAAGATTTTTAATAGACGTAGGATTTACACTTAAGTACCTCGTTGGTTTTGGAGGATTTGCTTTGGGGTAGCAATAGTGTTTATGGTGGCTGTCCAAATTCATTTAGACTTCAAACCTTGCCAAAATGTTAAGGGGTTCTGTCGGTGTCTATACCAAATTGTAAAACTGAGTACAGAAACTTCTAAGAGGCATAAGCTCAGAAATTAAGTCTCCTAGAAAGAAGAATCCCTTCTCTTTCTGTAAAGTGAAGGCTTTTCTTTGAAATCTGAAAAAGATTAAGGATTTGAGTAGAACTGAGTGAAGTGAATGGTCGTTATTGGTAGGGGTGGGAGATGGACTATGAAATCTAGTGAGATCTTTGTTTTTGTTCAGAATATGGAATTTAGGTTTAAATTTAGGATCTTAAATTTCTTTTAAAGACGTTCTGGTGGGACTTACTGGAAACGTCACACACATACATAACTGTGTCCTAGGGATTCAGACATTTAGTCCAGCCTTTTAAGGTCACTAACATTCAAAATAAATGAAAATATTCCATTGTAATGCAGTGTCTTGTTTGGGAATATAGATTAAAAAAGAAAAGCAAACACAACCTTGGGTTAGAATTTTTCCCCCCACTAGAATATTGTTTGACGTCTGCCCCTGAGTTTTATTTATGGGGAGTTTTTGTGTTTATGGTTTAGAGATGTGGGAGTGGGGAGTGGTAAGTGCAGCAACTGGTATTTAAAGAATTTACATAGGTTTTTATAGCCCCACAATTATCTGTGAAAGCAAAATTGAAGATAACTTGTTATAATGCATGACTACTGTGACCTTTGGCATACATTTTGTTTTGAAACTATACAAAGAAAGGAGATGCTAATTTATATGGAATCTTGGGTACTACCTGAAAACAAAAACAAGCAAAAGAAATAGCTTAGAAGTTTGGGATGCTCAGGGATGTTTTCACGTGTGTGTTTATGGTTGGCAGCTATACAGTCATGGGGAGAAAATTTGAATGGAAATAACTTTATTGTGAGTGAGAAGAGAATTGCCTTATGCATACTGTTAAAAACTAGCTAAATAGAAGAGGGGACTTCATTGTGACTTTCTTCTTTGTCATAAGGTGTGTGTTAAATTTTCTTTGCTTTAGCATTTGCTTTCTCTTGTTTCAAAGAACTTTCACATTTCTTACACCCACACCCCTACACCCAAACAGTTTCTCTTTTCATCCGCCTGAGAAAAAACTTTAAACATGTGAACTCAACAGAACCCCCAAACTTCCAGAGTGTTTATGAAGAGATTGACTCTTCTCTCCCCAAAATTCTACTAGTCTTAGAATTTTGTTGTATTCCTATCAGTAATTTAAACTGTGAGCTAAGAATCTCTAGTTCTGTTGAGTTTTTTGGCAGTTTTATCTCCAGATACTTGTGTGTATTTTCTCTTTAGAAGTAAGGATACTTCTTGAAACTATCAAACCTGGGCCCCTGAAACTTGACACTAACACACTAACATTGCCCAAAGTGAAACGTGTGACTTGATTACTTTTGTACGAGCACCTTACATATACTCAGTGGTTAGGCTTTTTAAAAGACTTCTTACTATGTATTATTCTGGCCACTGGGCAATGTTTTGATGGTTAGAGAAATTACGATAATTCATAACCCAAAGCTGGCACAGTTTTGGATTAAACTTTTGGGGAGGGAGGTTATAATTTGTGTTTAATTACTTGGGAAAATCATCAGATTATTTTACCTAAAATTTCTCCCCAGTTGCCCCTAAATAAAGAAATCATTCAAAATCTTGCCTTATATCAGTGTTATAATGTAAAGCTAGAGCTGTAAAGTTTACCATTGGTTATGTGAAATGTTGACTTCACATGACTAAAGTCATTCATTTAAGGTTCTTATTAGGTAATTACAGACAAGTCTCATCCCCTCACCTAGTGGCTGCTGGTCTTAGTTTCATTTTTTGGTATATGAAAACAAAATAACTTGGAAACACAGCATGGTATTAACCAGCCAGACATTTGAAATAAGTTATGCTTTTACTTTGAAAACCTTCCAGAGTTACATAGTGAGATAGAATTCCTCATTGGAGATAACTTACAGTAGTGCATTGAACATCTAAAATAATGTGGTTACTTGTAGGCGTACATTTTGCTGATATAGAACCATTTAGGCTTCTTAGCAACTGATTTTTCTCCCAGAGCTATGCACCCTCTCTTCTAGAAGGTGACTTTTAAAAGTTTGTAATACTGTGTAAGTTTGGCTTGTCTTAATTTTTTATTGTTTGATGGACATGTGCCCATATCTGATATGTGATGCATAATAGTTTAAAATGTATCTATACTCTTGATGAGTTATTTTTCATTTTATTGCCCTATAATTTAATTGTTTAAGTTGCTTTTGTGGAGAGGTGCTTAGTGAACTGGTTTAACATGGAATGAAACTGGTTTTAGTATCAATTCTATTTTAAATAACATCCCTGTTCATTAAATAGTTCTCTTTGTTTCTCTGTATAAAATTCTTACTGACAAGAGTTGATTTTTTGTTTTGTTTAGTTTTCTGGATATTTGTGGTTAAGGTTGGCATTTTAGCACACGCATTTGGGTAAGGAGATGCTCAAACGTGAGATCTACTCCAAATCTGCTTGTTACAGAGGTAGAGATAGTGGCTGAGGAAGCATGGTAACTGTGGAGAGCATGTTGGCCTGTGAGGCAGTACCAGGCAGAGCCACCAGAGTCAGGCAGATCTGGAATCTGAACCAGTCCCGCCCCTCACGGGCAATGTGGACCTAAGGCACAGTGGTTTTGCTTAATATCAATTTCTTCATCTGTAAGATGGGTTGATGATCCTTATCATGGGGTGCTTGTGAAGACTGAGATAACAGATATAAATTTCTTAATTGTCTTCTCCCTCCCTTCTCTTCACTGATATCCATCCTTCCGGTCTCAACATAAATGCTACTTTCCCCAAACTCCGTTCTAAGTACGATTCCTTGGCCATGCGTTCTCACCAATGGCTTTTTTTGGACAGCCCTGACTAGAAGTAACCATACAGTTACTCATAGGTATGCATATGTATGGGCTTCCGTGGTAGCTCAGTTGCTAAAGAATCTGCTGCAATGCAGGAGACCTGGGTTTGATCCCTGGATTGGGAAGATCCCCTGGAGGAGGGCATGGCAACCCGCTGCAGAATCCTTGCCTGGAGAATTCCATGGACAGAGGAGCCTGGGGGCCTACAGTCCATGGGGTTGCAAAGAGGCGGACACGACTGAGCGACTGAGCACCGTGCCGCGTGCGTGTGTACATGTGTTCCTTCCTTCACTGTCTGTCTCTGCCTCGTGCCATTAAACTGTAGCGCCCTTGCTGGGCACAGCAGGAGTAGACGGGCGTGCGCGTGCACAGAGGGATGGTGAGGAACCTGTGTGCTGAAGCCCACGCCTGAGCGCTGCTCCCTTGCTTGCGCAGTCGTGGGCAGAGTAGCTTCAGAGCTTTAGAATCCTGTATGCTGACCGTGCGTAAGCCCTAGCTGCCCTTGCCAGGATTTGAAAAATGTGAAATGAGATACTCTAATGAGATGCTTTGCAAAAGTGTAAAATGCTGTATAAATGTAAGTTGGTACAGTAGCAGTAATTTCAGTAGTGAGGTTACCCAAGAATTTATAATTAGAGTTTCAACTTTACTGAGTTGGTAAGTAGCTATTATGTAATATTTATTAGTAACTTAAACTTTCTGTGTGCGTTAGTTAGAACACAAGATTGGGCCCATCTTCTGACTACAGTGGCTTCCATGCCGAGTCTCCTTTTCTCTCACATAAGTCGTCTTAAGGCTGATGTGGCAGCACCAGGATACAGGGGACCTTGGGTCCTTCTGTCTTACTGCTTTCCTGTGTATAACGGGACCCCATGGCCCCCACAGTTCAAGACAGCTTGCCACCACATTCACAGTTCAGGAACAGAATGGGGGAAAGAACAACCTTTCTTTAAAGACGAACCTGGAAATTGCATATGTGACTTGTTCACACCTGTTGGTCGGAACTTCGTCAGTTGGCCCCATGTAGCTGCAAAGGAGGTTGGCATATGTGGGCATCAGTAGGGTGGCTGATTGTCTGCCTGAGAGTCTGTTTTTATTGATGAATAGGAGAATGGGGGATTATGAAGCATTGCCTGTCACTCTTTCAGATGTTTTGGAAGAAACTTAACAGAGATGAACTTTGGAAAGACAACTTATTGCACTAATTAATGTTTATGTTCCATATTTGCTCATTAATCATTTGAACGATGGTGTGTAAATTGAAATAGACTATCAGTACTTAATATATGCAGTATATACATACGTGGTCATATTAGAGTTAATGTAACTAAACTTAAAATAGTGAAGGAATTTGGAGTCTCATATCACATTATTTCATTGAAGGTATTTTCTGATAGAAACATGATTCTCGATTGCTGTAACTGTTATACGTAAACAGTATTTGAAGCCTAGGCCTTTGGGTTTCGTTTTAGCAGTCCCATGGACCATTTTGTGTGTATTTGTGTACATAACCTCAGCAAACAATACTGCTGCTGCTGCTGCTAAGTCACTTCAGTCGTGTCCGACTCTGTGTGACCCCACAGACGGCAGCCCACCAGGCTCCCCCATCCCTGGGATTCTCCCGGCAATACTGGAGTGGGTTGCCATTTCCTTCTCCAATGCATGAAAGAGAAAAGTGAAAGTGAAGTCGCTCAGTCTGTCCGACTGATAGCGACCCCATGGACTGCAGCCCACCAGGCTACTCCATCCATTGGATTTTCCAGGCAAGAGTGCTGGGGTGGGGTGCCATTGCCTTCCCCCAGCAAGCAATACTAGGAGAGTGTTATTCAGTATTGCAGGATCTTGTCAGGTTTTCAGTAAGTGTTTGGGTCACTGAAGTTGTAACGGTCATAGCAGTGATATTTAAACATTTACTATCCAGTGTCTTGCTCTTTTTTTTTCTGTGGGTTTGACAGAAGAGGAAGGTCTAGGATTCCTTTGAACTAGCCTATAATTAGGTCAAGTAGAGACCTGAGGAACTAATGAGCCTCAGATAGTTTTCAGGAGAACTTGTCAGAGTTGTGGGACTCCCCCGCCCCAGACTCCTCTTTCTGAAGGTTTGAGTGATACGCTGGCCTCCACTGTCTTGATTGGGACTGCAAGTATCCCTGATGCAGTAGAAACATTTTGAGAAACACTGACAGTTCATTTCTCATCTTAGAGGAGGAAATGGATGCAAAGAAATGAAATGACTAACCAGAGCCTCAGAGTAAGCAGGGCGGGGGCGGGGCTAGCGCATGTTTCCCCGACTCTGGGTCGTTGTTCCTTCCCCAGAAGAGAGGAAGGAGAAGAGCACAACTGCATTTTTATCTTATAGGAAGAGCTGTCATTCAAATACGTGGCTATTTATTTGTGAGCGCATTGCTGTTGAATGGTTGGCTCACTTCACTGTCTTCTGAGCCTCCTAGAAAAATACTGAGTTGGTCCAATAAATATTTAAAGGTGGAAAGTTGAGATTTTAAGTCAAGTGTCATTAGTTAGGGTAGATGAAAGGGAGGTGTGGGTTTGGCATGTTCAGAAGGAGCAAAGGCAGGCTATGTCCTAAGATCATTCCTTTCCTTTTCAGCTGATTCGCTTGCCATTCTCACCATGGAATTCATACTGTAGATGAAGGCAAGAGCTGGATCCCCTAATTTAAAATGGAAATGTTCCTAGGGAAATAGCCCTCATCTGGTATCAGGTTAACACTTCATCAATTAGCTGCTGTCATTTTAAACATTGGAGATGAGCACCCACACTGATAAAAGAGCTTTTGGGAAGAGGAGGGAGGCTTAGGGCACAGTGCCCTTGTCCAAGGAGAATGACGGGCCTGTTGGAGAAGTGTCTGCTTGTGGTGCGGCCCTGGCATGGTGCTCAGAGGCTTCTCTGGTGGCCGAGGTTGGTAGTGTTGGGCTGGCCCTTGCTGGCCGGTCGGTTGGTCTTGGGACTGTAGATGATTTGTTGAGGCCCTCTGGGCTTGATTGAACGCGTGGTCATTGGAGTAGGAGTGTCCTCTTAGTGCTTTCTCATCTGTTTAGGACTCCTGTTTGAGCAGTCTTATATCAGACTTCAAAGGTATCATTTTGATCTGGGGAACTTTAGTTTTTAAAGATCGACAAGTTTTTTATTTTCATGATTAAAAAAAAGATGCAGCCCTATAGAGTGAATGGTGTCACCCACCCCCAGCCCTCCCCGCTTGTGCTCCTAGTTTTTCCTACCAGATATGTAAACACGTATGTACGTATATGTAAACACGTATGTATGTATATACACGTGTGTTACAAAACTTGGGGCAGCAGAGGATGAGATGGTTGGATGGCATCACTGACTCAATGGCCTTAGATTTGTGTAAATTTCGGGAGATAGTGGAGGACAAAGAAGCCTGGTGTGCTGCAGATCATGGGTTTGCAAAGAGTTAGCGACTGAAAAACAACAAATGACAAAACTGTATGTTTAGTGTGATCCCGATTTTTTTTTTTGAAGTGTGACATTGTGTATGTGTACAGTCTATGTACTTAAAAAACAGACGGGGTCTTGCTAAGCATGCGGTTTTGCAACTTAAATGTCTTGCTCTATCTTGGAAATACTCCTGTGTCAGGTGGCAGAGTTTCCCTGTATTTTTTTTTTTAACAGTTCGAAAGTATTTGATGTTACGGATGCAGCACAATTGAGTCAGTCTCCATTAGAGAGAATTTAATTTCCCCCCTATTTTTAGTGTTTTTTAATTATTTTTGGCTGCACTGGGTCTTGGTTGCGGCTTGCAGACTTTCTCTTGTTGCGGGGGCTACTCTTTGTTGCTCCAAGGCACGTGAACTCTTCCTGGCCCAGGGACTGAACCCGTGTCCCCTGCATTGGCAGGTGGATTCTTAACCACTAGACCCCCAGGGAAGCCCATACTTCCGCTGTTTTTAACTAATGCTGCAGTGTACATACTTGTACATGTAACATTTTTTGTCAGCGTTAGCCTCAGTAGCAGTGTCTAAGAGTGTGTAGTTTCCCAAATCTCAAAAACACTGGCATTATTCAAGTTTTAAATCTTTTGTCAATTTAATAGGTGAATGGTGCTGTCTGCTGCTACTGCTGCTAAGTCACTTCAGTCGTGTCCGACTCTGTGTGACCCCATAGACGGCAGCCCACCAGGCTCCCCCATCCCTGGGACTCTCCAGGCAAGAATACTGGAGTGGGTTGCCATTTCCTTCTCCAATGCATGAAAGAGAAAAGTGAAAGTGAAGTCGCTCAGTCTGTCTGACTGTTAGCGACCCCATGGACTGCAGCCCACCAGGCTACTCTGTCCATGGGATTTTCCAGGCAAGAGTACTGGGGTGGGGTGCCATTGCCTTCCCCGAATGGTGCTGTCTAGTTGTTTGAATTTGCACTTCCGATGAGAGAATTTGAGCATCTTA
>SJYX01021627.1:69052-88490 GCA_006410675.1 Oreotragus oreotragus
TAATTTCATGGCTGCAGTCACCATCTGCAGTGATTTTGGAGCCCAAAAAAATAAAGTCTGACACTGTTTCCACTGTTTCCCCATCTATTTCCCATGAAGTGATGGGACCGGATGCCATGATCTTCATTTTCTGAATGTTGAGCTTTAAGCCAACTTTTTCACTCTCCTCTTTTACTTTGATCAAGAGGCTTTTTAGTTCCTCTTCACTTTCTGGCATAAGGGTGGTGTCATCTGCATATCTGAGGTTATTGATATTTCTCCCGGCAATCTTGATTCCAGCTTGTGTTTCTTCCAGTCCAGTGTTTCTCATGATGTACTCTGCATAGAAGTTAAATAAGCAGGGTGACAATATACAGCCTTGACGTACTCCTTTTCCTATTTGGAACCAGACTGTTGTTCCATGTCCAGTTCTAACTGTTGCTTCCTGACCTGCATACAGATTTCTCAAGAGGCAGGAATTGATGCTTTTGAACTGTGGTATTGGAGAAGACTCTTGAGAGTCCCTTGGACTACAAGGAGATCCAACCAGTCCATTCTGAAGTAGATCAACCCTGGGATTTCTTTGGAAGGAATGATGCTGAAGCTGAAACTCTAGTACTTTGGCCACCTCATGTGAAGAGTTGACTCATTGGAAAAGACTCTGATGCTGGGAGGGATTGAGGGCAGGAGAAGAAGGGGACGACCGAGGATGAGATGGCTGGATGGCATCACTGACTCGATGGACTTGAGTCTGAGTGACCTCCGGGAGTTGGTGATGGCCTGGCATGCTGTGACTCGGGGTCGCAAAGAGTCGGACACGACTGAGCGACTGAACTGAACTGAACTGATGATGTACTATAAGTCTTAACACTTTAACAAAATATTCATCCTTTAATATTTAGTTAAAATTGTTTTGTGATGTTTCTGTATTCTGTTGAATGAAAAATGGTGTTCTTAAAAATTGTAAATACTTTGATAAATTGTAAAAGGTGAGTCTTGTTTCTCTTCAACTGAGGATACTTTTGCTTGTCCTCTGTATGTGAATTGTGGTGATAGAAGCTTTCACTACAAAAATGAGTAAGGTTTGGTGACCTCAGCTGGTAAGTTTTGAAATAGTTGTGTGTATACCAGCAAAACTAGGACAAAGAAGACCATGACCGCTGACAGTTAGTGGATTCTTAACCACTAGGCCACCAGGGAAGTCCTGACACAGGACTCCAGGTTTTGGAGATAGAAAGGAGAGAATTCAACTTTGGTGGCAGTATAGTAAAGCTCTTGAGGAGGTGAATGATTGGCTTGATGGGAATGGTTGAGAATATTTCCTAGTAAGGTCCTGAAGGAACAGTGGAAGAACAGAAGAGAGAATTACTGTAGTTCAGTCCTTCTATTAGTGACAGGTGGAAATAACTTGTTGTTGTTCATTTGCTCGGTCTTGTCCAACTCTTTGTGACCCCGTGGACTGCAGCACACCAGGCCTCCCTGTCCATCACCATTTCCTGGAGTTTACCCAAACTCATGTCCATTGAGTTGGAGATGCCATCCAACCACCTTATCCTCTGTCGTCTCCTTCTCCTCCTGCCTTCAATCTTTCCCAGCATCAGGGTCTTTTCCAATGAGTCAGTTCTTTGCATCAGGTGCCAAAGTATTGACGTTTCAGCTTCAACATCAGTCCTTCCAATGAATATTCAGGGCTGATCTCCTTCAGAATGGACTGATTGGATCTCCTTGCAATCCAAGGGACTCTCGAGTCTTCTCCAACACCACAGTTCAAAAGCATCAATTCTTCGACTCTCAGCTTTCTTTATGGTCTGAGTCTCAGATCCATACTTGATTCCTGGAAAAACCATAGCCCTGACTAGACGGACCTTTATTGACAGGTAGAAATAACGTAGTGCCATTAACAATGAGCTACAGGATGGGGCAGTGGGGGAAGGCGGCGCTGGCAGTGGTGATCCTGAAGAGGAAGTGGTGTCCCAGCTCACGGGCTGAGAAGTGTGGAGTAGTTAAACGTGTATGTTCAATTAGATGCCACATTTATTTATTTTTGCATATGTTCTTATTGGGAGATGAGTCATCTAAAAATCATTTATCTTGTGAGGTGAATAGAGCTATTACTGAGTGCCCGCTGGGCGCCACACGTGGCCCAAGGGCCGGGGGCCAGTGCCCGAGCTGTGTGCGCTGGGGTGCGATTGGCTCTCACGGCGGGTTATGGGCTCAGTCTAGGGCAGACGGGCATTTTCATTAAAGGTAGCACAGTCTATGGAACGGAATGTGATTCAGGGGTGCTTTTTGAAGGTCAAAAATTTTGTCTACTTTTAAAAGACGCTTTGACAGTTTAACTTTATTTGGTATAAGTAGGACTCCTGTCTTAAAGACAAATACTGTCTGCTGAAAAATGTCTTCTTATTTGATCCTTTCCCCTTGAAAAAGAACAGTTGTCACCGCAGTGGTGTTTTACTTCATCTTTACATCAAACACATTTGTTTTTGGTACACATTACTTCTGTGGTACAAAATATTGTTTCATTAAAGTTTTCCAAAACAGCAATAGTAGTAAAATTGTTAGGATTCCAGCATATTTTGCAATCTAATTTCACTTTTTGAATTTCCGTATAATGGTTCTGTGGTGTGGTTCAAAATGTCAGTAGAACTAGGTAAACTTACCTAGGAATTGGCCTGAAGGCCCATCATTACTCAGCAGTATTGGAATCAGCTATGCAAAGGGGAGAATTTGAAGACAAGTTTTAGGATGCATGGGATATGTTTAAAAGAAGGCTATTTGCTGAATAAGATATAGACATTTGAAATAAAGGATGTGGGCATATAGGAAAGGTCAAGAAATAAAATTCAATAGAATGGATAGGAATGAAAGAGGGATTTGAGCAAATGGATGAGCAAGAATTCTTAGTACTTAAATCCATCCATCCCCCCCGCCCCACCCAAAACCTCTTCAGTAATTTGTTGTGACTTCCAGGATGAAGACCACACTCAGGACCCGCTGTCTGGATGACCTGGCTCCAGCTGACTTAGGCAGTCTTGTCTCCCGTGCCTTGGGATCCATGTCTTTGGATGTCTGCTTCTCGGCCAGCCATCATCCCTTTTCTTTTTGTTAACTTCTTTTTCTCCTTCATTTTCAGTTCAGTTATCACTCTTGTCAGAGAAAGCAGGCCCCCACCCCAGTCACCTTTTTTAATAACTCATGTTTTCCTGTCCTTTTCTTTCACAAGTTTATCACAGTTGGTAGTTTTTTTTAGTGCTTGTTTTATTCATCCCCTCCAGAGAGCAGGGGCCGTGGTGTTTTGCACACCTCTCCCCACTGCCACCCCCGCCCCCACCATCGAAGGCATTAGCAAGTCTTTGCCATATATGGCGAGTACTGAAACAGTGAACTACGTTTTGATGTTGGTCTCAAGGACTGAATGATTGCATAAAGGGAATGTGCATTTAGAGTAAGAGTTGAACAGGGCATGCAGGAGCCTTAAAAAAAAGTGACTCTTTTAAAAGATTAGATTGGAAAATTATGTAGCCAGTAAAAAGACCAAGTTACTTATGGATTAGTTTAACAAGTGTGTATGAAGTAGCAACACTTACTAGCTCTTAGAAACTTGGCATTGTATGATGGAGTGGAAGGATGGTGCCCTCTTTATTAAAGGAGTACATAATTTTAGTAGTTTATTGAAGTAGATACAGTCCATAGTGGTCATTTCGAGTTTTATATTGTGGAGGGAACCAACCTCGCTCTTCTTTATAATTTTTAGCCACCAAAGTGTGGTTCATTCAACAGTTACATCTGGAAAGTCAGTCCAGCATCAGCAGTAGGTGTCAGGTTCACATTGAAAATAAGTTCTAGCTTTGATGTCATTTAAAAAGTGATGGAAAGGTAAAGAAAGCAGTTTGTTTGGATACTTTTTGGCTTTACTTTTCCTTCACAGAACAAGAATGATTGTGGGAAAGTTCATTGTATGGATGGATTTTCAAAAGAATTGACTCTTGTAGTTAGGAAACTATTGAGGCTTTTGATCTTATCAGGTGAATCATCTTTTTAAAAGCTTAAAAGGGATTTGTTTTAAGCTTAAAAGGGATTGTTTTCTGAAGTCTTTCTCAGTGACTCGTTTCTGTAGTAAATATTTAGAAAAGCAAATATTCAGATTTTATTTTTTTGGCTCTTTGCCTGGGCCCATGCCAGTCCCTTGGGACATAGCTGTGAATCACATGAACGTACATGGTACCTGCCTTCTTGAAGCTCTTCAGTAGAGTTAGAGCTCATTCAAGAGAATGCTAATAAAAGAAGACATAGCTTGATGCTTCCATCCAGCCAGCCATCCCATTGTCCATCTATTTATGTATTCCTTCAACTTAGTTTCGGTGGCAACATGTCTTTAAGCTTCTTGTTGCTTTATTTCTGGTAACATAGGGACTAATCTGCAATGCAGGGAAGTAAATTTGCTTAAGATTAATCATAGAATTTAATAAAAAACCCAGTGAACAGTTAAAGGCCCTGAAGTTGAACATTGAGAGAGAAAAGAAGGAACATAGGACTTCTATAACCTGTTACTTGAGATAGATGAAAGTTCTGGTATGCTGATGGCTGGACGGCATCACTGATGCAGTGAACATGAACTTGGGCAAACTCCCGGAGACGGTGAGGGTCGCGAAGAGTTGGACTTGACTGGGTGACTGAACAGCAACAAGAAGTTGGGATTCAGGAGGATAATGATTATAATTCCAATGCAGAATAGAAACTCAGTTCTTCCACTTGTCGACATTGACAGACTTTTATTTTTTTGACAGACTTTTAAAAAAAGATGTTCATGTAAGCCAGTGAGTTTCTCCTATTAAAAAGTAAGCTACTATTTGATGGTATGTATAGCTGATTCACCTTGCTCTACAGCAGAAACACAAATTATCAATCAACTATACTCCTACAAAAATTAAAAAAATAAAAATAATAAAAGTTTAATAAAAAGGACAGGAGGGGAGTTGAAGGTGGTGTGTGAGCATTGTTGTTCAGTCACTCAGGCGTGTCTGCCTCTTTGCGGCCCTGTGGACCGCAGCACGCCAGGCCTCCCTGTCCATCTCCGACTCCTGGAGTTTACTCAAACTCATGTCCATTGAGTCAGTGATGCCATCCAACCGTCTCATTCTCTGGCATCCCCTTCTCCTCCTGCCCTCGATCTTTTCCAGCCTCAAGGTCTTTGCCAGTGAGTCAGCTCTTCGCATCAGGTGGCCGAAGTATTGGAGTTTCAGCTTCAGTGTCATTTCTTCCAATGAATATTCAGGACTGATTTCCTTTAGGATGGGTGGATCTCCTTGCTGTCCAAGGGACTCTCAAGAGTCTTCTCCAGCACCACAGTTCAAAAGCATCGATTCTTCAGTGCTCAGTTTTCTTTAGTCAAACTCTCACTTCCATACATGACCACCAGAATAGTAGCTACTGTTGATTGACTGCCTGCTGTGGGCCATACACCGTACAGATTCATTATTAGTCATTTTAATATTAGCGCTAGCACTGGAAGGTGGTTGGTAGTGTCTGTTTATAAGTTTAAAGACTGCGATGCAGGGAAGTAAACTTGCTGAAGGTTAATCATAGTATTTTGCGTATGCTGCTTCTAGATAATAAAAAATACAGTGAACAGTTAAAGGCCCTAAAGTTAAATAAACATTTAGAGAGAAAAAAAGAAGGAACGTAGTTAGTCAAACTCTCACTTCCATACATGACCACCAGAATAGTAGCTACTGTTGATTGACTGCCTGCTGTGGGCCATACACCGTACAGATTCATTATTAGTCATTTTAATATTAGCGCTAGCACTGGAAGGTGGTTGGTAGTGTCTGTTTATAAGTTTAAAGACTGCGATGCAGGGAAGTAAACTTGCTGAAGGTTAATCATAGTATTTTGCGTATGCTGCTTCTAGATAATAAAAAATACAGTGAACAGTTAAAGGCCCTAAAGTTAAATAAACATTTAGAGAGAAAAAAAGAAGGAACGTAGAGCTTCTGTAACTTGTTAATTGGAGAGCTAGATAAAAGTTGTGGTATGCCGGGATTCATACTTTGTGCCTCTAGTTCATGAGTCTTTAAGATGATAAACCAGAACATCTGATAGCTTCCTACATTTAGGGAATCCTTTACCTTAAGAATCTCGGTGAGAGGGAAGTAGACGTCTTCCATTGTGAAAGGCAGTTGCTCACTTTCTCTGCATTTTTGGGACTTAGAATGCCCTCATATGACCTGGGGCCTCCATTCCACCACCTCAGAAGCGGTGATTTGCAGAAGCAGGCCCTAGCAGAGTCCATGTCCGCACAGAAGGAGGATGGCCGTGGTGTGTCTCCTGGAGGCCGTCAGCGGCAGATCGAGTCCTGGCACTTTGTCCCTGTGTCCGTGGTGTCTCTACAAGTCACAGGGACCGAATCCTGTGTTGTCTCCACTGGACCACATCTGTGGTTTGCTGTTTGGGTGTTCTTGACTATGTGGCCTTCCAGCCTGGCCCTCCTGGGGTTTTCTGTGAGTTGCCTAATATGCTTTAATAACTTCCTTTTCAGTTTCAACAAAGCTAGAGTTAGTTTCTTTTGTTTGCAACTAGAACCGTTACTGAGATGGTGCCAGTTTCGATGATAGACAATTTGAAGGAACTCTCTAGAGTCAGAGTCATCTGTGTCTAGATTAGAATTTACTAAGTAGAAGAGTTCACAGTATGTATTAGGTGAAGTGAAGTGAAGTCGCTCAGTCGTGTCCAACTCTTTGCGACCCCATGGACTGTAGCCCACCAGGCTCNCTCTCTAGAGTCAGAGTCATCTGTGTCTAGATTAGAATTTACTAAGTAGAAGAGTTCACAGTATGTATTAGGTGAAGTGAAGTGAAGTCGCTCAGTCGTGTCCAACTCTTTGCGACCCCATGGACTGTAGCCCACCAGGCTCCTCCGTCCATGGGATTCTCCAGGCAAGAATACTGGAGTGGGTTGCCATTTCCTTCTCCAGGGGATCTTCCGACCTGGGAATCGAACCCAGGTCTCCTGCATCACAGGCAGACGCTTTAACCTCTGAGCCACCAGGGAAGCCCCTTATGTATTAAGTGAAATACTCATAAAACATTTTGCTTATTGATTTAATGATTTTACTGAATTCGAGTGCTTATTCTCGGCCAGGATATGTTCTAGGTGTTGGATATTCAGGGTGACGGTGTAGGTAAGATCCCTGTGCTCACAGAGCTTATGTTCTCTTGTGAAGTGTAGAGTAAGCAAGAAAGCAGCTAACATACTGACCAGGAGTGATAGATATTGTGATAAAAGTAAAGATGGCGTAAAATGATAATGGGGCTTCCCTGATGGTTCAGTGAGTAAAGAATCTCATCTGCAATGCAGGAGACACAGGAGATGCAGGTTGTATCCCGGGGTTGGGAAGGTGCCCTGGAGGAGGAACTGGCAACCTGCTCCAGTATTCTCGCCTGGAGAATTCCCTGAACTAGAGGAGCCTGATGGGCTACATACAGTCCAGGGGGGTCACAAAAGTTGGACACAGCTGAGCGACTAACACGTTCTAAGTTATAATGATGTATGTGTGTATGTTTAGGGATTGCATCTGATAAAATGTTTACTTAAAAATTACTGTCAGAAGTCTTGACTTCTGCTTTTTGCTGTGGGGCAGTAACTTTCCGAAGTTACCCTCCCAGCATAAACAGCTAGGAAACTGGACAAAATAACTGGTTTTGGATATTAAACAATAGGCTGTTCAGAACTGTGATGCCTGACAGATGGGAAACAGACGCGGTGAGCCCTGCGATGGTCCAGTTTTCTGCCTGGAGGCAGCCTTCAGGTCTCGTTGCAGGAATGTGCGTGTGTTCTCAGAAGTGTCTGACTCTACGACCCCGTGGACTGTATCCTCCCAGGCTCCTCTGTTCATGGGATTTCCTGGCAAGAATACTGGAGTGGGTTGCCATTTCTTCCTCCAGGGGATTTCCCGACCCAGGGACCCAACCCGCATCCATTGCATTGGCAGGTGGATTCTTCACCACTGAGCCACCGAAGGAGATCCCAGATAAAGCCCACCAGTTGAGGAAAGAGAGACTGGAGTTGAGGGAGGCCAGAATGGTTCTGATGGGAGGAGCAGAGTTCTGAAAGAAAGCAGGCATACAGAGAAAGAGTTCCATAATCTTAGTGATCGCCGTAAATGTTGACTGAAGGCTGGTCTGTGGGACGGCAGGTACAGAGGACTGGCTGTGAGTTTATACTTGGAGATTTGACTCTCGGGGGTGGGGTGAGGGATTAGCACTTTTCACCTCTCTGTTGTTCAAGGGTCACCTGTAATTTGAAAGGAATGTAGTTGTCGTTACAGAGGCCAACACTCTTTAAAGAAATATAAAGAAACTCAGCACTCAACAATGTAAAAATTTCCAGTATCCAATCAAAAATTGCTGAATGTGTGAAGATGTAGGTTAATGTGACTTATAATTGGGGTATCAGTAAATTGAAACCAGTCTAGAATTGAGATGTTAGAATTAATGGGCAAGGACATGAAAGCAGTTGTTGTATTCCGTCTATTCAAAAAGTTAGAAATTATGAAAGATATAAAAAGACTCATGTCAAACTTTTAGAGGCGACAGCTAATGTGTGGAATGCGAAATACATTGTATGGCATTAATGGCAGATAAGACATTCCAGAAGAGAGGATTAGTAAACTTGAAGACATAGAAAACTCAGTCAATAGAAACAGATGATGGAGACAGTGAAATTAGCAAAGAAGGTTATTAAAATGGCTATTAAAGTGGTTATTGAAATGCAGGGTCAAATGTCAGTTCACTGTGTTGTACACTTGAAACTAATATATTTCGTGTCCAATATACCTCAATAAAAAATACAAGGTCACACAGGGTCAGATTGTGGTTAATGTTGACATTTTGGTACATGGATTTTTTTCTAAAAAAGAGCACATTGTGACTAACCTAAAGTTGCCTTGTTGTGTAGTTAAGAGTAGTTGAAAATTATTATTTCAGCAAAGCACCAAGATACGGCAGAAGAACTTTATTGTGCAACAGTGTGCTTGTTATTACTTGATCTGTAACAGTATTACCATAAAGCTAGAAGCGGAAAGCATGCTTTTATGGCCTCACAGTGTCTGTGGGTCAGATGTACGGGCACAGCTTAGCTTAGTTGGGTCTCAGGACAGCGGTCATAAGGTTGACGGCTCTGTGGTCTCATCTGAGGCTTCCCTGGGGAAAGGTCTCTGCTCGTTTGACGGTGCTAGCGTTCAGTGCCCTCTGTGGTGCTGGACCGAGGGCTGCAGTTTCTTGCTGCCTGCTGGCAGGCGCCCACCCTCAGTTCTTGGGGTGTGGGCCTTTCCCATCATGGCCACTTAACTTGCTCCAAGACAGTGAAGGAGTGAGTCTGCACACTAGACAGCTGCGTGGTCTCCTGCCTCATAACCACAGAAGCGCCATGCCTTCCCCTTGCCTGTGCACTCTTGGTTAACAGCAAGTCATGGGTCTTGAATCAAGGGAAGGGTCCGTGGAAGGGCCTGGCAGCAGATGGCTGTGTGGTGGGAGCCACTTCAGAGTCTGTCCCTGCGGACGGTAGAGAGAGGTGGAGAGTGTGTTTCCTGGAGTCTGCGCCAGGCACCTGGCTTTGAATCCCAGCCCTGGAAGTGTCTCTGAGCCTCAGTTTTCCTGCGGGGATAGTCTCTGCCTCCTGTTGACAGTGTGTGAAAAGGGTGGAATGCTTGTCGTCAGTTAAATTCTTTCTTTATACTACTGTTTGTTAGTTCTCAATAGATCAGATCTTCAGTCTCTTTTTGCTTCCTGTGAATTTTTTAATATTTATTCTTAGTTTTAACATGAAAATAATCAAAATTGAATGCCTACTGAGAGGTTTGTGAAGTAAAGCCTATCCCTGGGAACAGTGCTCCTCACTCCTAGGCCTGCCCCCTAGAGCTGTGCTTTCTGCTTTTGGATGCTAGTGCTGAGAACACGACCCAAACTGGCTTCCGGGTAACTCACAGTTGGAAGTCCAGAGGTAGGGTGGATTCTTCAGCTAATTGGTTTTGTGGCTTCCCTGGTGGCTCATACGGTAAAGCATCTGCCTACAATGCGGGAGACCCGGGTTTGATCCCTGGGTCGGGAAGATCTCCTGGAGAAGGAAATGGCAATGCACTCCAGTACTCTTGCCTGGAAAACTCCATGGACGAAGTAGCCTGGTAGGCTACAATCCATGGGGTCCCAAAGAGCTGGACACGACTGAGCGACTTCAGTGTCAATGTCAGTGACTTCAGGGCCGTAAGTTTCCATCTCCCCTTTTAGTCTTTGGCCGGTTAGGAGTTTCAGAGTAATACCCAGGTACAACAGTGTCTAGAGAAAGAAAATTATCTTTCATGTAGCTGTATAAGAATGTGGCAACTTTGCCTAGAAACACTGGCAGACCTACCTCCTGGCTTACAGGCCTGTTTCTGAAACACTCACTAGAAAGGGAAACGGAATGACATTTAGACCAGTTGGACACACACGTGGAACTGAGTGCTTTCCCTGAGCACTTGCCTAAATGGGTGAGTGTGCAAAAGAGTTCTGGACAAAATTGACTTAGGTTACAGTGGAAAAAAGGGGAAATCGGAGGCTAGGTGGGTAACTGGCCTTACTCTGGTATTTGATGTAAGATTTAAGACACTGTCTATTGGTTTTCTTTTGAGGTGTGTGTGCTCAGTCTTGTCTGACTGCGAACCCGTGGACTGTAGCTCGCCAGGCTCCTCTGTCGATGGAATTCTCTAGGCAAGAGTACTGGAGCGGGGGAGTGGGTGGTGGTGTTTTAAGATAGACTGACGTCTTCCATCTATCTGTTGTAGTTACATGTATGTTTTCGTTCAGCGTATTCAATGTAGTGTTATGATTATGTAAGTCTTGTTCACCGTGGAGGCAAATTGTATACTGTGATTACATTTCCCTCCTTGTATAATTTTGTTTTTCCCGTTTTGTTTTCCTCCTGTGGTTTTGTTTTGCTTGGTTTTCTAGGTCCTTGTGTTAACTTCCCCTTACCATCTAATAGCCTCTCTGTATAGTTTTGCACAAAGATTAGATAATTAGTTGCCCTATGCCTCATTCTCACCCACCCCCATCCCCTTCCTAAAGGGCCCCTCCGTCAAACCACTCCTATATGATTAGAGTGCGGTTGATTGACAGTATTGTGTCTCTGCTGTGTTGCAGTGAGTCCGTTATACATACATGTGTCTACTCTCTTTCAGGGTCTTTTCCTATGTATGTCGTTGTTTAGCTGCAAAGTCGTGTCCGACTCTTTGCGACCCCATGGACTGAGCCCACCCAGCTCCTCTGTCCACGGGATTTCCCGGGCAAGGATACTGGAGTGGGTTGCCATTTCCTCCTCCAACTTTTTTCTTTCATTTTGTCAGCACAGCTTTTCCCGAGAAAGAGTGCACGAGAGGTTAGTTTTTTGAGACATCATCTTAAAGTGTCTTTAATCTGTTTTCTTTCAGGAGTAAAAGTTTTGACTGGGTATAGAATTGCAGTTGGAATGTAATTTTTACTGAGAACTCTGAATGAATTGCTTCATGCTTTTCTTGCTTCTTATAGCAGATATAATTTGTATTCTGGGTTCCAAAAGTATGGAAAAGTCAGAGGACTTGATGCACTCTCCTGTAACCATTACCCAACTTCAGCAGTCATCAGTTCCTGGCCACTTTTTAAAAATTTATAATCCTGTCTGTCCCTCTTCCTTTTCATTTCATACAAGCAAACCCAGATACGTAATTTTACTTGTGAATATTTGTTTGTCTCTCTAAAAGATAAGGGCTCGTTTGTAAACTATAACCCTTATAGTAATATACCTTTAAAAGATTAAAAATAATTCTTCAACTATCCAGTTTAAGTTCGAATTACCTTGATTGCCTCATAATTATATTTTAAAACAGTTTATTCAAATTAGAATCTTAAGTAAGGTCCATAAATTGTCATTGACTGACAAAGCTTTGAAGTCTCTTTTAATCTATTGGTGTTATTTTTTTCCCTTGAGTTTTATTTGTTGAAGAAACTGTGTCCTGTCTTGAAGTTTTCTATAGCCTGTGCATTGCTGAGTGAAACCCCGTGGTGTCCTTGACGTGTCCCTGTCCCTTGCAGTGTATTTCTTATATGTGGCAGTGAGATCCAGAGACTTGATAAGATTCTGTGTGTGTGTGTGTGTGTGTGTGTGTGTNAAATTGACTTAGGTTACAGTGGAAAAAAGGGGAAATCGGAGGCTAGGTGGGTAACTGGCCTTACTCTGGTATTTGATGTAAGATTTAAGACACTGTCTATTGGTTTTCTTTTGAGGTGTGTGTGCTCAGTCTTGTCTGACTGTGAACCCGTGGACTGTAGCTCGCCAGGCTCCTCTGTCGATGGAATTCTCTAGGCAAGAGTACTGGAGCGGGGGAGTGGGTGGTGGTGTTTTAAGATAGACTGACGTCTTCCATCTATCTGTTGTAGTTACATGTATGTTTTCGTTCAGCGTATTCAATGTAGTGTTATGATTATGTAAGTCTTGTTCACCGTGGAGGCAAATTGTATACTGTGATTACATTTCCCTCCTTGTATAATTTTGTTTTTCCCGTTTTGTTTTCCTCCTGTGGTTTTGTTTTGCTTGGTTTTCTAGGTCCTTGTGTTAACTTCCCCTTACCATCTAATAGCCTCTCTGTATAGTTTTGCACAAAGATTAGATAATTAGTTGCCCTATGCCTCATTCTCACCCACCCCCATCCCCTTCCTAAAGGGCCCCTCCGTCAAACCACTCCTATATGATTAGAGTGCGGTTGATTGACAGTATTGTGTCTCTGCTGTGTTGCAGTGAGTCCGTTATACATACATGTGTCTACTCTCTTTCAGGGTCTTTTCCTATGTATGTCGTTGTTTAGCTGCAAAGTCGTGTCCGACTCTTTGCGACCCCATGGACTGAGCCCACCCAGCTCCTCTGTCCACGGGATTTCCCGGGCAAGGATACTGGAGTGGGTTGCCATTTCCTCCTCCAACTTTTTTCTTTCATTTTGTCAGCACAGCTTTTCCCGAGAAAGAGTGCACGAGAGGTTAGTTTTTTGAGACATCATCTTAAAGTGTCTTTAATCTGTTTTCTTTCAGGAGTAAAAGTTTTGACTGGGTATAGAATTGCAGTTGGAATGTAATTTTTACTGAGAACTCTGAATGAATTGCTTCATGCTTTTCTTGCTTCTTATAGCAGATATAATTTGTATTCTGGGTTCCAAAAGTATGGAAAAGTCAGAGGACTTGATGCACTCTCCTGTAACCATTACCCAACTTCAGCAGTCATCAGTTCCTGGCCACTTTTTAAAAATTTATAATCCTGTCTGTCCCTCTTCCTTTTCATTTCATACAAGCAAACCCAGATACGTAATTTTACTTGTGAATATTTGTTTGTCTCTCTAAAAGATAAGGGCTCGTTTGTAAACTATAACCCTTATAGTAATATACCTTTAAAAGATTAAAAATAATTCTTCAACTATCCAGTTTAAGTTCGAATTACCTTGATTGCCTCATAATTATATTTTAAAACAGTTTATTCAAATTAGAATCTTAAGTAAGGTCCATAAATTGTCATTGACTGACAAAGCTTTGAAGTCTCTTTTAATCTATTGGTGTTATTTTTTTCCCTTGAGTTTTATTTGTTGAAGAAACTGTGTCCTGTCTTGAAGTTTTCTATAGCCTGTGCATTGCTGAGTGAAACCCCGTGGTGTCCTTGACGTGTCCCTGTCCCTTGCAGTGTATTTCTTATATGTGGCAGTGAGATCCAGAGACTTGATAAGATTCTGTGTGTGTGTGTGTGTGTGTGTGTGTGTGTTTTGAGAGGTGGTAAGTGGGGAGAATACTACGTGGGTGGTATGTTATCTTTAGGAGGCATAAAATATCTGACTCTGTGATGTTAGTGACTGCTGCTGCTACGTCACTTCAGTCGTGTCCAACTCTGTGTGACCCCACAGACGGCAGCCCACCAGGCTCCCCCATCCCTGGGATTCTCCAGGCAAGAATACTGGAGTGGGTTGCCATTTCCTTCTCCAATGCATGAAAGAGAAGAGTGAAAGTGAAGTCGCTCAGTCTGTCCGACTGTTAGCGACGCCATGGACTGCAGCCCACCAGGCTACTCCGTCCATTGGATTTTCCAGGCAAGAGTACTGGGGTGGGGTGCCATTGCCTTCCCCGGATGTTAGTGACTACTAAATATTAATGGGATCCATTGATTTATTTGAGATTTTGGTTCTTTTTATGTGAACCCTCCCACTCCCCAGGAGTTTTGAGGATCTGATCTTCATCTGTAGTGTTGGGAAGTTTTGTAGTGTTGTCTTGAATATTTTCTGTTTATTTTTTACCCTTATTGGGAGATATTTTTGAGCTTTTATTTTCCATCAGGATATATTTTCTATGTTCTCTACTCCTGCTCCCCCCACCCCCCCTTCTTTCTTTGCGTTAGTATTTTGTTTTTACTGCATGGTTTCACATATTCTTTCACCTCTTCAGGCACATTCATATTATGATTAATTGCCTTTTTTTTTCCCCTTCATGGCATTGTCTCCATTTCCTGTGGATTCTTGTTTTTCTGCATGCTTTGATTTCTGTCTTTGAGTTTTGGCAGCTTTCCTCAAATATCTGGCCATCCCTGGGCTGGTGGCTTGCGTTTAGGAGTAAGTGGTGATAAAGCTGAAAAGAAGCCAGTTTCGCGGGTGAAGCTTGCTCACTGAAGGCATATTAGTGTGGTGCTTGAGGGACCTGTGAGCATGAGTGCCCTTGTTTTACTCCAGGGCTCTTGTTGATGAGTCGCTAAGTTGTGTCCGACTCGTTGCCACTCTATGGACTGTAACCGGCAAGGCTCCTCTGTCCGTGGGATTTCCCAGGCTAGAGTGCTGGAGTGGGGTGCCGTTTCCTTCTCCAGGGGATCTTCCCGATCCAGGGATCAGATCTGCCTCCCCTGTGTTGGCAGGTGGATGGTTTACCTGCCGCTGAGCCACCGAGACGCTCCTTGTAGTCTTCGGCCTCGCCTCTTCTCTTGCGCTTGGTCGCTCCACAGGTAGAGTCTCTGTATGTTTTCCCAGAGAGCGCACGTGCCTCTGGGCCATTTGGGAACGTGATAGTTGCCAGCCCGGATAGGATTTGGGTTGCAACATGGGGTTTTACTGCATTTAATTTGCTTATTTGTTGAAATGAACTCAGGTAAGTTGCAGGTAGAATATAAATAACTTTTATTTCTTGAATCTTTTGAGATAAAGTTGTTGACCTGAAGTCTCTTTGTTGAATCTTGTAGGGCATATTTCCTATAAACAGAGACGTTCTCTTGCCTGACGACAGTACAGCCATCAGAGACAGAAATTTAACATTGATATATTGCAGCTGTCTGACCTTAGGCCTCCATTCAGCTTTCAGTCGTTGCCCCAGCGGTATTTCTTTATAGAAGGGTGCAGCCAGTCTAGGGCCACTAACACCGTTTGTTGTCATGTCTCTCCAAGTCTTGATCTGCAGCAGTCCTTCAGCTGCTCTTTCCTTTATGATATTGATATTTTTGAAGACTACAGGCCAGTTATTTTAGAGAGTCCCTCTCAATGTGAGTTTGTCTGATGCTTCTTTACTAGATGTAGGCTGAATGTCTTGGCCAGGAGTATCATGGAAGGGATGCTGTATTAATTTCAGTGCATTTTGTTAGATGGTTTATTACTGATTCTCAGTTTGTGCTGTAAAAAACATTACCACAAGTTCAGTGGCTTAAAAAAACACACATTATGTCACAGTTCTGAGTTCAGAAGTCCAAAATGGATCTGCTCTGGGCTCAAGTCTTGGTGATGGTAGGGCTGCATCCCTCGTGGAGACTGTAAGTTCATGTGCCTGCCCTCTCCTGGTTCTGGGGGCCGTCTGCTCTTCTTGGCTTGGGTCTCCCCCTCTTTGCACAACCGGCCACTGTGGACCTCGCGCCTGTGCTGCCGTCTCTCTCCTCCCTCCTCTCTCTCTGGAGGGGTTTTGTGATTTCACTGGGCCCACTGGGGTCATTGAGGTTAGTCTCAATTTTAAAGTCATGTGATTGGCAAATTTAATTTCCTGTGCAACCGTGATTCCCCTTTGCTATGTGAAGGAACACGTTCACAGGTGCCGAGGGTCAGGTTGTGGAGCACGCTTGGGCAGGGCAGTACCGTGCCTACTGCAGGTGGCATATGATTTCCGTCGGTACCATTATTGATAACATTCACTTTGATCACTTGATTATGGTGGTGCCTTCAGACTCCTCCATTTTACAGTTACTTTTCCTCCCTTTTTGTAATAAGTATTTTGTACAGAGATAACTTTGCGACTGTGTAAAATATTTTGTCAGTTACCGACTTTTAACGTATTCACTTGTTTTGTATCACTGCAGGTACCTGATTTTCTGTTTTATGCAGTGGGTTGATTACTGCATTGATTTTGGGGCTTCACTTGCCCCAGATTTTGCCATGTTGACTTCTGTGTCCTTTTAGCCTATCTCTGTCATTTTTTGGAGCTCTTCCAAGTTATCTTAAACTTCTCTCTCAGCCTTGGAGTAAGCCATTTTTCCAAGAAGCTCCTTCCCCCCTAAAAAGTCTTTGTTTTGAAATAATTATTTCACATTTCAAAACTCATAGGAAGTTGCAAGGATGCCCCGTCAGCTTCCTTTGGTGGAATTTTGTGTAGCCTTAGCACAGTATCAAAATCTGGACATCTGATCTGTCTGGTAACTGCATGCCTTATTTCTTTAGTCTTTAAACTTGGATTTGTGTGTGTGAGCACAGTCTTTTATAACTTTTCTGTTCCATGCATAGGTTTGGGTAAGCTAGTCCTGCAGGCAGAGTAAGGGAGCTGCTCTGTCACTTTAGAGGAGCCCTTTCTGCTACCTTTTTGTATTCCCAGTACCCCCTCCACCGTTTTGTTTATTCTCCGTGTTTGTAGTCTTGTCACTTCAATATGTGAGATGAGCGGAATCATACAGTGTGTAACCTTTTTAAGATGAGCCTTTTTCACGAAATGTAGCGCCTTGAGATCCGTTTGATGTTGTGCACATCAGTAGTTACTCTTTCTTATTGCTGAGTAGTGTTCTGTTGTATGCTTGTACCAAGTTTGTTAAACCATTCAACTGTTGAAGGGCATTTGGATTGTTTCGAGTATTTTGCATGATATTGTGAATAAGGCTGCTGTGCATGTCTGTGACAGATGTCTGTGCAGCGTCCTCTGTGTCGGGGTGGGGTCTGCGCGCCTGCTGGGCCCCACGCTGGGCGTGTGCAGTCCTCTGGGCACCCCCAGAGTCTCCCTGTGGTGTGTGTGCCCTCTGTGTTCTCAGCAGCACTGCGCGAGGGGCCCAGTTCCTCGGCATCTGCCCACCGTCTGGTATTATCACCCTTTTATTCAGCTGTGGGCGTCGTGGTGCCCTACTGTGGTTTCAGTGTGCATTTTCTTAATAACTAAGGATGTTAAACATCTTTTCATTTGCTTGTTTGCTATCTCTGTCTCTTCTTTGGTGAAATATCTGTTCATGTCTTTCGTCCATTTTCTGATCAGGTTTTTTTTAAAAAAACTTTGAGTTATGAGAGTTCTTTATGTGTTCTTGATACAAGGTCTTTTTTTTGTTGGATATGTGATTCTCCCTATCTGTTCCTTGTTTTTTTCTTCCCTCTTTACAGTCTTTTTTTTTTCCCAGAACAAAAAGTTTGAATTTTGACAGAGTCCAGTTTATATTAAATTTTTCTTTTATGGGTCATGTGTTTGATGTCAAGCGTGAGAACTCTGCCTGGAGTACTGGTTTCTTTTCCTGGAGAATGGTGTTTAGAAACCAAAATCTGAGCATTAGGTATGCTCATTGCTGTTAGGGTGTGGGTGCTCCCCAGGTCTCTGGACATAGAGAATATGTGTATCCTAATAGGCCCTTCCAGGTTTCAGGATTCGTTAACCATTTTCCTTGGTATCTCCAGGTGTAGACACTTACTGTGTGCCTTTCTTCATTCTCCTAAGTCTATGATTTTTTGTTATCTAAAAATTTGACCATTACTTCATTCTATTATTATTGTTGCTTTTGACGTCTTTAATTTTCAGTGGAGCTTTGTGAGAATAGTTGTAAATGCTTGGAGTATTCACTGTGTTGAATTTGTACTTACTGAAGCTGTAATGTTCCTTTTTTCAGACTGTTTTTTGGTCTTTATTTCTTTACACGCTCAGCCCTGCTGTCTCCCTCCTACACCTGCTCTCACCCTGATTGTGCTGTTTCTCCACAGCCTGTAACCATCCGTGACTTTTGTTTCTCAGCAGTGAAGACCAGGTTTATTGTTCAGGTTCTCTTTGTGGTGCCCTCAGCTTGTCTTGGCGCTCTTTGCCTGCAGCCCCCTGCACTTGCTCCACTTCACGGCTCCTCTCAGTGGTTCTCATCCCCACGTGTGTGTTGCTTTCCGCTCCTTCCGTTCTGTCTTCCTTCAGGCGCACTGTCTCTGCTGCTTGTACAAGGTCTCTGTAGAGCCCAGAGCTCAGCATAGTAGGCACCTGAGGCATCAAACGCACAAATGCTGCTTTGTCTAATATAATAATATCACCCAAGCTTTTGATTGCCTATTTTCATTTTGCAAACACTGTCATCATATAGCATCTCATTTAATTCTCAAAGCAGCTCTATCAGCCATTACTCGTCTTTAAGAAATGATGCTGAGTGAAATGTCCAAGGTCTATAGGAGTAAAATTTAACATGTTTGCATTCCTTGTTATGTGACAGGCCCCAATTTAGATGCTAAGGACACTTGGGGAAGAAAGCAGACACATATGCCCTCGGTACAGCCGATGTTAGAATGTTTCAATTCCAGCCCTTGTGGGGTGGTTTTGGGGAAAGTCTTCATAACCTCAGTTACTCATCTCAGATGTCATCTCCTTTAGTCTTTCCTAACTCTCCTGGAAGGATGCAGAAATAGGGTAGAAAGAATAGCTCTGTCTTCTGTGTTCTCATTGGTTCCTTCTTTTGTTTGCATTGTGCCCAGTTTTACTCTCAGTTCAGTTGCTCAGTTGTGTCCGACTTTTTGCAATCCCATGGACTGCAGCACGCCAGGCCTCCCTGTCCATTATCAACTCCCAGAGTTTGCTCATATTCATGTCCATCAAGTCGGTGATGCTATCCAACCATCTAATCCTCTGTCGTCCCCTTCTCCTCCCGCACTCAATCTTTCCCACCATCAGGGTCTTTTCCAGCGAGTCAGTTCTTCGCATCAGGTGGCCAAACTATTGGAGTTTCAGCTTCAGCATCAGTCCTTCCAATGAATATTCAGGACTGATTTCCTTTAGGAGGGACTTCATGAGAAACGCTGGACTGGAAGAAACACAAGCTGGAGTCAAGGTTGCCGGGAGAAATAGCAGTAACCTCAGATATGCAGATGACACCACCCTCATGGCAGAAAGTGAAGAGGAGCTAAAAAGCCTCTTGATGAAAGTGAAAGAGGAGAGTGAAAAAGTTGGCTTAAAGC